>VWYI01015691.1:4342-37621 GCA_013399455.1 Anthoscopus minutus
CACATAACAGAAATATATGCACCTTTGTTTTTCTGCTATACTCTGCACTGAACTGGAAAAACAGCCTCTCTTTTCATCATCAGCCTCTCAATTCATTTTCTGAAACCAAAGCATGAGCTGGTTGGTAGCATACAATAAACACAGTCTAAACAAGCAGAGAGATGATCTACTACCAGTCTTGGACCTGTGGGATCTGTTAATTCTACACAAAGATGTAAGACTGGTCTAATATAGGTTGTGGCCAAATGTTACTGCAAGGAAATGCTTTGTCCAGTTTCCTGGATTCATTGCCATGTTTCAGAAGGAAGTCACATTTACTCTGAACCAGAAAAGGTAGGTGTGGATGTGGAAAAAATTTGAATGGGGAAAGGAGGATGGATGGCACAGATCCATGACTACATCATCATGTCATGTGGCAGGATTGTTTGCTGAGTCATAGCTGCAATGAAAAGTTAGCACTTCTATTCTCAGACCACTCCTCAGCTTTCAACTAGAGTCTCTAAAATGCATCCAAAGTACATAAAAGGACCAAACCTTATCAAAATTATTCGCGTCAGCCACAACAATACTTGAAATCAGCATGTCATGTTTATCTTGTCTTTAAGAGCTACTAAACTGGACCAAACAAAAGGCCTGCCTGTGTATCCTGCCTTTTACTATTGATGGTATCAGATGTTTAGAGATTAAATGTAACAGAATGGTTGCTCCTTAAATTTCTCTCCCTGCATCCATTTGGCAACTTCCAGATTCATTTTAGGCCATTATACCATGTTAACTTGTCTGATAATCCTAAAAAGACACAGTAACTTCACCTCAACATACATAACTTTGTCTAATCTTTTCTGAAGCTGTTTTTCCTACTGGTGCCCACAATATTCTCTAGCACTCAGTCAAAATTTTGTGAGGAAGCACAAGCTGGTGTCCTCTCTGTTTTTAAATTGCTCTTCACTCCTTGCCTTGAATGACCCCTTGCTCCTCTGAATATTTCTTTCACCTTTATCTTTTCCAACTATGACACAGTAGGCTTCCTCACCTTGGGCATGTTCTTTTGTTCAATTAAGAAGGCTAGAGAACTTTAAAGTTTGCAGCATATGAAAACTTCTACAAAAACAAACAATTTTAAATAAAACTTTTCAGATCACACCCACATTCATTCTCTGTTACATCTTTGAGAGTATTTATCTGCTTCCTTAAAATGTGCCTTGCAACATGGTTTTAAACCGAAAGGTTAAGAAATTGCAAGCAATTTAAGGTAGAGATTATATTTTGTGTGTGCAGTAACAAGCATGACAGTGAGGCCTTTAAATATGACTGTGAGAAAAGATAATAAATGAAAAAAAATATATTGAATAGTAGTACACATAAAAAGCATTTAGTAGTCTAACCTGTTCTACTATGAAAGAAACATGGGTCTCATAATTTTTGCTTTCAACAGTGAATAAAACCCTTTATGAGCTTACTTATGTAAAACACACTTGTGGTCATAACTGCTTTACTGGTATTTTAATCTTCAGGATTTTTAGTCCTCTAAATATCTAATTAGTATTGCTTTTTTTTAATGGTTTTATAAAAAGCATCTTGGCTTGTATACACAGAGTGGCCTAGTGCCAAAGTACCATAACGTGCAGGAACAGTAACAACTCTTTCTGCACTGACTCTCTGCAATAGGATATGATCAGAAAAAAATCAAATTCAAAGCTGACAGGACAGCTCATATTTCTGTTAGATCTCATAAATCATACCCAAAGGGAGAATTCCAGATTTTTATTTGGCCTTTGGTTTTGTTTTTTTCCTTTCTTTTTTGCCTTTTACTTCTTCAGGTCACCCTTGACCTACATATACTGGTCATATATATTGGGCAAATCCTGTCACTCCTGTAAGAAAGATAATGGGGAGGAAGACCAGCCCAAAAAGGAGCTTGTCAAAAGGACACTGTAGATACTTAAGAGATTTTCTACAGCAATCTGAGTTTGATTTTGCTCTGGAGCTTCGATGCTCTGGAGATGAACTACCTCCTTTGGTAGTAGCAGAAGTTGAAGCACTAATATCTATTCAGAGAGAGCGTCTTTTCCATTCACTTCTTCCTACAAAGAGTACCCATACATTTGAAGATCTAAGTTAATACAGAAATCCCAGTTAAGAGCTTAAGTTTTCAACTAATGTTCACCTGTCCAAACTAGTCCTTAACCCTTTCTCAAAACCAAAGTATGATGTTCTCCACTTCTACTCCCTAGCAGATAAAATACAGACGTTGGCAGGTATATGTGACACACCAGTATGGCCCAGCCAACATAATGGCCCTTTGGTGCCACGATCAGTCCACATAATTTACAGTCACCCTCAGATTGCTCTAACTCATGGCAAGGGACAAAAGCTGGCTAATGATCTGTCAGTGCAAGGTGGCATCTTTGCTCACACCTCCCTCCCAATTAGCACCCCTTGCTGCTTGCCTGCAGCAGAAAATCTGGGCCTTTATATTGTTTTCCCACAACAGCAGCCCCCATCATTAATTAGTCTATGGAAGCTCTGGAGATCCATTGGTAACAGGAAAAAAACATCCTCCTGTGACAGTGCTACTCATTCTAAGAGCTCCAATTCCTATCAAGCTGTTAGTGACACACCCTTGAGCTTCTGGTGACCTTGCACAAGACCTTCCTTTGGACTCAAGAAAGGAAACAGTGTGATATAAAACTCATGAAGCTTATGAGTCCCTGACTCATAGTTGTATTACCTACATCTAATTAAGTTGAAGCTATCTAAAGCCTTTACTGTAGCTGGGACATTGGTGATGTCCCAATCCATGTGTACTATCAGTTGAGTAATAATGTACTTTAGCTTACAGAAATTTATCTTTTTCAGCAGAAAACTGATGTGGGTAACCACTTGTTAATTTTCCACTTATTTTCCTAAAACCTGTGGAAATGAAATCTCAAAATCACCATCAGATGGCTTACAATAAGAAGCCAGAAAGACAAATGTCACCCTGGCGAAAAAAGCCAAAACCCAACCCAACCCAAACCTAAAAACAAACCCAAACAAAATAAAGCAAGCCATAATAAAGGGAATGTGACTAATGTTGTACTTGTGTATTGATTCCAGTTAAAATCTGGCTAGACTAAAGATTTCTCAGCAAAATCACCTTTTAAATATTTTGAAATAACTATGGATAAGAAGAAAATTTCAGACTTCTGTGATTCATTGGTCACTAATACTATTACATTTACTTTCTGTCTGACATCAGGTACAAGAAGACAGTATTCAAGTGGCATATGTTCCATATCAATCAAAACCAAATGTATTAAAAATACATTAAGAAACAAATGAGCAGTTTCCTACAATTTGTTTTCCAAATGTATGTAGCTTTGCCACAACTGTAGATATTAGTGTAGATTTGCAAACATCTTTTCTCAGCAAAGAACAGCTCAAGAATAAATGATTTCTTTTGTCTGTAGTTTTATTGCAAAAGGTAAACTCAACATCTGCCCAGTTCAAATCATGGCTGTACTACCAGACTATGCGCCTTGTTCTAATTAGTCTCCCAAAGTCCTAGCTTGACATCCAGTTAGTTCAGTTTAAATCTGAAAATGGTCTGAGGTCAGGTCTTTGGCTGTTGTAAGGTGCCGATCAGCAATCTGAAGGAGATATCTCCAGGATATTAAATCTATTGACCTATTGACACAAAATCTCTAATGGTTGAAAAGAACTGTCAGTCACAAGCAGTGGAGTCTCTGCTAAGCAGGATATGAAGTAAAACAAGCACTTTTTTTGATTATTCCCTAACAGAATCCATGTTCATATTCTTTCCTTGACCTTGAGCATGAGTAGACTCCTATGATAAGGGTCGGTGAATAAAAGCCAGAGTCATCAGTTCAGATCACAAGGGAAAATTAAGGTTAAACATTAACTTCATTCTTCAGAAGTTAAATAATCCTTCTGGCATCAACAAGTTCCAGGCAATATTCTGCTTTTTCTATTTGCATTCTCTCCCATCTTTGTCCTGTTAATGAAGAGTACATACCTAATGTGGCTGGTCTGGTGTTATCACAGAGAATATGTTACCTTCAATCCTCCTTTGTCTGTTATCTAAGCATATATGCCACTGGGCAGAACAAGTCTTATAGCACTCCCATTTCCCCAGCCCCTTCTATATCTGTACAGGATTGACAAAGTTCTGTGTATTACATAAACACCTACTGAGAGGCCTGCAGTCAAGACAAGGGAGAGGGTACAAGGACCAGGTCAAATGAAAACATAGAGAAGGAAAAAGATTTCATCTGCATTCTAAAATACAGAAAGTTAACTCAGATAAAATTGATTCCAGAACTGTATGCATTCTATTCCAGCAATATCTATTGCCATATGGGACTTTTAAATACTGGGTTTGGAAAGGAAAGAAAAGAACACAAGGTAGCCTAGTTAAAAACGCACCAGAAGTATGAAGACAGCAGCCCAGTCTGTTACTTGATATTCAAACCTTCTCAAAACTTTTCTGGGAATTTTTCCTTTTCTTCTTGGGGATTCTATACTGCTATGATCAAACACTTGACAGCCATTTTCAAGTAATTTTGCATGATTTCCATACTGAAGAAGTATTAAACATAAGATTCCAAGAAACTAGTCAGACTCTCTGCATTTTGCTATTTTCTCCAGCATAAATACCCAAACCAGTGTCCCTAAGCAGAACACAATATCATACTATTTTTCCATATTTTCTTTTTCTCATAGAAAATTCAAAGCTTTTATACATTTTCATGTTTGTTATACATTTTGATCAAATATCTCTTGAATATGTAGAAGGGACCAATGAACAACAATATTTTGGACTGTAGCTGGCAATGAGTGTTCAGGTACATCCACCTATCCTGTGATGCATTTAAATTCACTTATTGAATGCCTTAGAATAAATCAGATTTTAGTACTATGTCTGAAGTTAAAAAATAACAAACAAAGTAAATGTATGTTAAAAAGCAGCATACAACTGTGAAATAAAAAAATATATTTAAAAAGGAGGAAGCAATATAGTGTAACTGCAAATGACTCATCTTAATGGCATAAGAAGAAAAACATACATGAATTTAGCATTACTGTCAGCCTTACAATTGTTCTGGTAAGGAAGGGGAGAGAGAAAGAGATTGACTTTAGATAGCTAATAGCTGCCTATTAGCAGGGAAGCAAGTACTCTACTTTGTAAAAGTTAGCTTTTTATAACATTTTGGGGCTTTTCAGCTGATAAATGTAAATGTTAATCATTGTCTTGAAAACTACTACACTAAATTTCTGTTTCACTTACATCCCAGAGTGAGGCACTTATACGGAAACAATTGCATTCTGTTCATTAATTTTGAAGCCATTCTGCAGTGATTAACGTGAAGTCTGCCAAAGCATTTTCAAGGTTGTTTTTGCACTTTTCTATGTCTGCAGCTCAGATCACTGGAAAGTGCTGTAGCTCCAAACATACCTAAACCTTTATCATTCTTTAAACCTATTGCAAAAATATTTTTAAAGCATAGGCATGTCTCATATCAAGAACAGAAAAACTATGCATCTCTTCATTTCAGGGGATACATTGCTATCTCAGCAGCTTTTTAAAAGTGACCTACAAATAATTTACCAGGAGATAGTTTTATAAAGCATATACTTCGTGATGAATGAAGGAAGAATGTCAAAAGGTTCATTTTATTCCTGTTACTTGAGTGAGGTTTAGGGGATTTTTTTTTTTAGTTATTTTTAAATTTAAGTTTGGTTTTCCTATATTTTAATCACTGAACTGATTAGTGATATAAAAATACATAGCATGGTTGAAGAGGATGGGGAAAGAAGAAAGATTTTAAAGTTATCCTCTCCACAAGGTTATACTGCTCTACTGCAGTACTGGCTCAGTAGTGTTAACAAAAGAAAAATACAAAAATGTACCATGAATTACCACTAAAAGTCCTTTACTTTCCTTGATTCATTCCTCCCTTTATCTTTCTGACTGTTATGATATCATAATTTCACCAGCAATTCAGGCATAGATCATAGTAAATGGAGTTAGATATATAACAGGAAAGAGAAGGAACTAAAAAAGGGAGGGGGGGAAACTCGACTCACAGTTGTCAAGCCTTCTTACAGTTAATAAAATATCAAAAATGTTATCTATACTCACATTCACTTTTTCTTTGTTTATGTTTAAATCACTCTTTAAACACCCCTGCCCCTCAAATCCTTTTAATATATGGAGATATGATCTTAAGAAGTTCAGTTTTAGGGACTTTTTCAACCAATAGCCCATCTTTCTAATTATAAATGGAATTAATAATCATAGCATTGATTTTCAACAGCAAAAGATGTGACAATTCATATGCAATTCTGTTTAACTGAGAGTGTTGTGCATGATATGCAAGGGAGTCACTTTGCTCCTTTACATGAACACCTGGAACAGGTATGGAGGCAGTATGCCTAGACACTGGCAAGGAAGGAGAATCTTGTCCTATTTTATAAGGCGCCCATCTGTCCATCTTGGAAGCAACAGCATAGAATATTTGGCATGGACTCTAGTTCAAGGACTGCAATGACGATGCTCTATTCAGCCAACCAAGAGTGGTTTTTTGTGTACTTTCCCCATGTATGGACTGAATATCTAGTAACCACTTGCTTTGTAGCCACTTCTTAAGAAGATGCACTTATGGACAAAAAGACAATAATGATGAGATAGGGAGGCACGGTAGATACAAACCACAGGTATTATGAGCCTTATAGAAATGAGCTAGGAAACTAGTGTCATTCTTCTTGCTTGTTTTCACTGTTGTAGAAAATCCTTTTGCAATATATATAAAACTAAGATATTTGTGTTTTTAAGGTTTTGCAGATAAAGGTCCACAGCTCTGAAAAATACTACAGCTCTGGATGAAGACGCATGGGCAAAGCTGTGTGAATACCCATAATAGTTGAGCTCCAAGCTGGTGCTAACTGATGTGTAAATGCTGCAAATCCTTTCTGCTTACCTCCCTTAGTGCTTTAAACAAGTCAGAATGCAAGCATAAGTTTCTTGACTGTTTTCGTTTTATGCTATTGCTTGCTTTATCCCCAAGCACCACCTAAAATCTTCTCTATCTGGAAACTATCAGCATCAATAGATTAGAAAAAACTGCCTCCTTCATATTAATAAACTCTTTGGAAATAGAAAATGTTCATATTAATTTATTGGATTCTTTTCATCATTTTTAATATTAAAAGAGGGAAAAAAAATAGGAAGAAAGGGAGAGAAGAAAAGCAGCTCAGTCACCTGACCACCTCCCAAGCACCCTTGGTTTGTAAGGATGTGTCACAGTCTCCAGTGGAAAGCCTATGGATTTACACCACCATAGAAGGGAACTGAGTTCCTCCAGTCATGAGATAGATATTTTTCATGGCAGTCTTTCTGGGTTCTAAGACCTTCAGCTTCAGTAAAGAAAGGTTCGTCCCACAAAGGGTTAAGGGCAAGAAGGACAGCACTGCATGACCCAAGTTTCCATCAGCTACTGACCTTCACCTTGCACACATCCTCCTGTGTCCTGAAGAGGGACACAACCATAGTGCTGGTTCATTTGCTCTAAGCTTTACTCCGCTCCTTCTCCACCCTACCAGGTTGTTTGGGGTTGCTCACTGGAGCCATCTTGAGTATATTTGCCACCAGCTGCTTCCCACAACCTCGCTGCTCCCCTACCCACCTCCAGAGCATTGCACCACGCTGCAGGAGCCTGCAGTGCCATTTGCCAACGCCATCTGCCAGACCTCCTGAGCCAAGATTACCTCCTCCCAAACCCCTACCATTTCTATCAGGGTTTCAAAGCCTGCAAACAAGGGGTCACAATCTGAAAGAAGGGCTCAAAAAATCTGAAGCTGCTGTTGTTATTCCCAGCATCTTTTCTTTCTCCTTCGAGCACACAAACATCATCCTTATCTTGCAGTAATTGTTCTGGGAGAAAAAAGAAAATTCCAGTACAACTTTTGACTGGTGTTTTAATCACATGAGTGGCTGCATCAAAACTGTGAGGAGATAATCCTAATAGTGTCTTCTCTGTCTCCAGACTGTCCAAGTCTAAAGAACAGAAACTAAAGAGCCAGATGATGCTCATGTATACTTATCCTTGAATTCTAGTTTCAATCTCCCTCTCAGAAAGTCTTTTAATAATAGAATTTAGAAGTTGACATATCTCATGCCTGTGAGGTACTTACTGCACCCTATATATCTTTAACTTCCAGAAATTTTTTGTCTACATATTTTTTCCTTTCATTTCTAAAGTATCTGAATTGGATTGACCCATCCCAGCAGTACTGAAGAATGTTAGCCTTCCTCTATTGCTACTCCCTCTGATGAAAAACCTCTGTGGCTTTACCACTTCTCTGTTCCTCTAGGCCCCCCCATACACTTGGCAAGGACCGTGGTCCTACAGCTGCACTGGGCACAAGGGCAGATTGCTGACTCCATTTATGAGGAGAAAGCCTATGAAAACTAGGCTGTACTAAGAAAAAAAGTCAGGTTATTTCATGGAGTATATCTTTCACATTCAGTTCAAACAGAGCTTAATATGCAAAAAGTAATTTTTCCTTTGTAAGCCATTTCCAGTGGTTTTGGTCCGCTTCTGGACAAAAAGGAGAGGAGAGCAGGATCCCTGAGTTCTACTTCTGTTTTTGATTCTCAGCTAGCTGTATAATTTTCTTAATTTCCTCAGTCAAGGTATTTCTCAGTTTACCAATTTGCAAAATGGATACAACAGCGGTATATCCACAGGAATTCAGAGAATAAAAGCAGCTGTTTGCAAAAGACCTCAACACTGACCAAAAAAAAAAAAAAAAGCAGCAGATAACTTATTCTTCCAAATTAAAAATGGGATAGATTATTCACATATCTATACATAAACTCAAGCCATGAATCTCCTTGTAAGTGAACCACTCCTACATGAACCCTGCACTCTGTTTATAAGGCACATTGTTTCCTTTATAAAGCCTACAGAAGTCAGACTTTGATTTGAATATAATAAAATTGCAGAAACAGCAGAAGCTGGCCATGTAACTCCTTTTTTAATGAATACCTAAAGTAACAGTCCTCTAAGCCATTGTGTCATCTTTCAACTCCTGTCCCTCCCTCCCCCTTTCTGCACCAAACTCGAGGAAAAGAAAAACTGATTGGCAGGTACTGTAGCTGGCGTGAATAACCACGACTATATATCTTGTCAAAAATCAGCATGTACTTTAAAAAAGAAGAAAGTAAAATATGAAGATAAGAGGAATAATCTGAGGCTCTCCCATATTCTCATTCAAATTTTTCTATTTAGATTTCACTATATTTCCTTTTTTAACCTTCTCCTGCAGGTCTTTATATATAGGACAAAAAAATCCACTTCTGTCATTTAAAGCATGATGAAAGTACCAAAGAAAAATCTATTTTCAGCTGTTTCTCGTTAGAGCACTTTTTTGCCACTGTGATGAAAGTCGATGCAAAGAAAGAAAGACGAGTCACTGATGAAGATGAAGAAGCATTTCTGATCAGCCATCTGTTCAACCAATTAAAACCCTCGCAAATAAAGTTGTGTATACTTATATAGCTAACCCATAAAGATATACATATCTGTGTGTACACTGGCATGCGAATACATACATATAAATACCATGTAAAGTCTACTTTGCATACACTGAACTCTGCTTACATGCTGAGCATAGCTAATTAAATACACACACAGAGAAACACTGAAAATGTGAAATAGACTTTGGCCCTGCTGAGGAACAAAGCCTTGTCTATTAACATCCCTTTCTCTTAATGGCCCTTATGCAGTAAAAATAAAGTCCAAACACTATAATTTCACTCCCAGAAAAGTTACAAATACTGTAGGTATCTTTAGAAACAGCTGCAAAAGTGGATTCACTTCTGACAAGATTGGTGTTAATTACCAGTAAGGACTTCAGTATAATACTATTTAAATCATTTTAAATTATCCCTCTCAAAAATTAATTTTTCATCAAAGATTACACAAAAAAATCATGATATCATCTCTGCAGCTGCGATTTAGTAATAATTTCATCTATTATTACCAATGTCACTTAGATAAAAGAAAAATGGCATCCTACTGTGCTGATTCCAGCATAGGCCATATATAGAAATTTTTAACTATCACTTATAATCGCCTTGATGAGCTTAAACCTCCTCTCAATTAACACCCTAAATGACACTGAGACATCTTAATGGAGGATGTAAGTAAAGGAAAAAGACTTTAATCAAAGAATAAAAAGAGAAGTGCCAAGCAAAAGGAGGAAGTCTGGTGCACCTCTCAGTGTCCAATCTCACTGGGGTCCTTTATCTTTTCTTGAACTTCTTGTCATCTTTATATTGCGACTGTAACTTCACAGCAGTTCTAAGAAGAAGAAGAAGAAGAAAAAGTTTTTTTAAAAAAGGTGTGCATATTCTTATCTGTAGTTCCCATTCTTGTCTTAGAAAGACCGTAGGGGGTTTACACCAAACAGGCAAACACAGATTAAATGAAACTGAAGAGACTGTGAAAAATAAAACAATTTCATCCTACAATGAGGCTTACTCCATTTTGGTTATTACTTCAATAGTGATTCAGGGCAAATCTTAAAGACTAGAATACAGTGATTCACACACTATTCAATAAACCTTGAATGAGTGCGCTCTCATCCTAACATCCCAACCTCAATAAAAGTTCTACTTTCACAGCCAGCAGGTGATTACACTCTAAAGATCTCATCTGCCAGACAACCACGTAAATATTTGCCTAAATGGCACCTACAGTGATATTATTAAGGCTGTTTTAGTCTCTTTAGCATATCTATAAGACTCACAATACAAGCATTTAAATGCATACACATACTGGGTGGTTGTGATAGTACTCTTCAAATTTCAGGAAGGCTGAGAAAAAAGTCTCTATGTAGAGTTTCCCACACTTCTGAACTCAACTTTCTAGCCTTCAGAGTAACCACCCAGATGTAGTAAAATGATAATCCTCAGCTACTCTCTGCAGACTTCTTGCTATACTCTTATGCAAAACTCCTGGGGGATGACTACAGCCTGGGAACTGCTGTTTTGGGATGCACAAGGCTGAAGGTACAGGCAGAGGTTGGTTTTGCCCTCATAGACGAATCAGTGACAATCTGCCAGCTCTGATAGTGATGAGGGAAAGAGGGCTTTGGGAAGTGTGATCACAAAAAATGTCTGAGGGACTTTGGGAGGTGCTCTAAGTGCCTGAGAACCATAAATTTCTGCTGTACTAGCTAATGGGGCCATTAGGTTTGAAAGTATCTAAACAAGAAATAGAAGTTCATATATATATATATACACACACACACACACACACACATATATATACACACACATATATATGTATATATATAGTTTCACTGCCTAATATTTTTTCAGTTAATTCACTCATAATGAGAACTAAATTAATATTTCTATGTGCATTAATAGTAAAAAAAAACAAAAATCCAATTAAAATCAGCCATGGTATTTCATCCCTTCGAAGCGTTTTTTGCCCATTACAGCTTCACAAACTGTTAGCTACAAATTACACCAATTAAGGATTCAGGTTATTTTGATTAACAAATAATTTGCAAATAGATTTTGTTTTTGTTTTTCATAGGTATTTGTTGAATAGTTCATCCAACCACTTCAGCTTGTGGGTTTTTTGTTTCAGTTTTTCTCTAGTCATTCCTATTCTCTAAGCACATGCTATTTATGATGCACAAAGGAAGGTTAAAAGAGCCCCTCAGGTAAAGGTAAGAAATATCCCAACCTCTGCTCAATAACAGGTACAGTATCCACTAAATGTAGTCACTGCTGTTACGGAGAAATTGATCAAACTCTCCTGTGCTGGATGATTTGAAATGCATGAATACTACATAGCAACTAATAATGATCAGTGGACTGTGTATTATTAGGGAGAAATTTGCTGATGTGCAGTCAATCATAGAATCATAGAATACCCTGAGTTTAAAAATACCCACAAAGATCATCATTTCCAGCTCCTGGCCCTGCATAGCACCATCCCCAAGTGTGTGCCCAAGAATATTGTCCAAACAATTCCTGAGCTCTGTCAGGTTTGGTGCTGTGATCACTTCCAGTGCCCAAACACCCTCTGGGTGAAAAACCTTTTACTGATATCCAACCTAAACCTCCTCTGACACAACTTCAGGCCATTCCTGTGGGTACTGTCTCTGGTCACCACAGAGAAGAGATCAGTGCCTGCACCTCACAACAAAGCTGTAGACTGCTGAGGTCTCACCTCAATGTCCTTTTTGTCCAAGCTGAACAGAGCAAGAGATCTCAGCCTCTCTTCATTTGGCTTTGTATTAATATCTGTGCAACTTTCAGCACTCACAAATATTACCCTGCCATAGGGCATCACTCTGAATATTTCCTACTAAAGACCTTCTTGTGATTCACAAAAGAAACAATCTTCCAGAATTTGTTCTCCAAAGTGTTTTTTTGTTCAGGTTCCTTTTACCCCAATTTGGACTTCCAGGCAAACATATGTTTTTCATAAACTAAAATTTAAGGAAGTTAGATTTTGCATACATAGCATACAAGGTAGCACTGAATTTATGCATGGAATTTGAAAAAAATCCCCGCAAAAAATCTCAAAGTATTCACTGATCTGAAGGTTGACAGTCTAACAGTTTCAAAAAAAAAAAAAAAGAAAGCTAATAATAACGCGCGTTAGTTTCTGCAAGTAACCAGTCCTCTCTCAATGCTAAGCACCTCATCTGAAAGACAACTCATTGTGTGATCAAGGAAATGCTTATTTTCTTATCCAGCAGAACTCCAAATACACTGCTTTTAACTTGGTCTCCATTTCACTGTTTTACCAGTATGATAAGCATTTCTGTTGATTACAAGCCTGAAAAAAAAAAAGCTTTTTATGATCAAAATGGCTGTGGCAACAAGGAGCCTAAGGCAGACTTGGTAATGCTGATATCAAAAGGAAGGCCTTTTCCCGAAACTGGGTTTGAGCTGCCTCAGCAAGTGACTCTCATAAACTGCATCTCTTCAGAGGAATGGGAGAGTGCCAGTCAAGCTACACTGTGAAATACTTTCAAGTGCAGACAAGCCTTAGAGCTCTGATATTCAGAATCAGCTAAACAAATGCATACTTCAGTGTGGATGGACATTCTTGAACTGGTTAATCATTCTGTGACCTCACCAGCATTATGAAGTTGGGCAAGACAGTTAAATCAGTCTAAAACAGAGGGGGGAAAAAATAGGATTTTTCCAATAATTTCCTCTGCTCTCAGCTATACACTGCTGCTTCTTGCTCTGCAGAGACAGAGTGTTCACCTGATCGCTAAGCTAACCAATTTATTTCACTAAACTGGCAGAAAATGCTGCATTGGTATTTGCTGCATTCATTTTCTGTCTGTTTAGTAAGCTGAAGCAGCTTGCTGGGGCATCAAACAAGTTCCAGAGCCAGCGTGAGAAGGAGGGAGGAAGGATGGTTGTTTCTTCTCTGTATCAGCAGGATTTTAGGATTGTCCTCTGGGGAAATCAAGCCTTTAAACACTCTTATGTCACTGTATCTGGAGTTATCACTTTGGCCATGCCAGAGCTATTGTTCTGACCAAAATACAGGGATCTCTAGTAAGAATAAATGATGACAAGACTTTCACAAATACAGTTGGGGTTTTTTTCAGAGTGGAATAAATTACACAGAGACGTGCACCAGCCTGGCAGTTGATTAAGATTGTGAAGAAGACAAAGAGCAAGAAACCACACTTTCCTTTCCTAACCAGCACTGTTATGGCTGCAGCTCCCCTGACATATATGCCATTTTATCTACAAAAGAGTATTTCTGCTCTATACTTATCTGGCTTAGAAAGTTGTATCAGTTTATCAGCTTTTTGTACCAGTGTAAACTTAGCTTCGAAGTGTCTGACAGTCCAGCTATATCACAAGCCCTTTCTAGCTAGGATATGGTCATAATAGAAACCTTTTGGCTTTTGATTACAAAGAAAGCCTGTGTTTCAGTGGATGTCCTGCCATGAAGCTGCACAGCTGCTATTTTTGCTTCTTCAGTCACCACCTTTCCAAACAAAAAAAGAAATTCTCTGTGTGCTGTGAATAACAATAAAAAAAATCTATTCAAAATTACTCTGCTGCATTTGTGTCCTTTTATTTCTTTTCCAACAATATGGGAGTTCACTCTAAAATTCCCAACATTCTGCAGTTGCTTGAGAGCCAGGACAGCTCTCAAGCCAGGTCTAAATTATAAAGTGTTGTTGACAAAGCTGCTTCAGTCACAAGAATGAAAAAATCACACCCTTAATTGATACAGATATGCAAGCAACACCCTCTGTATACATGCAAGAATCCCTTTGCTGGCATGGCTTATGCCACTCAAAAAGGTAATTGAAGAAAAAAGGCTCCTTTTGCCAATATATATTTCTCCTCTGGTACAATTCAGCCAACAGAGCCTGTCATGGACCAATGATTCCCAAATTTTCTGTAACAATCCTTGCTTGACAAAATTGGCCACGTGTAATACCTCTCTGCAACCAGGCTGCCTCCCCCAAACTGAGTTTTAGTTCCACCTTGTGTCCCTCTTCCTATCTCTAAGGCACTTTTTCTCTGCCCTCACTGTTTTGCTCTCACCTCTTATGTTCCCTCCTCTTTACAGGACCATTTCTGTCTAGAGTAATAGACCCTGTCAAAATGAAAACAAAACAAAAGCAAGGAAAGACTCCATTTTACCCTTTAGTTTCATCATTCTCACCACTGACAGTCAAATCTCAGGCTAGTTGAGTTTGATAAGGATCTCTGAGGGTCAGCCAGTGGAACCCCATGGTCAAAGCAGAGCCAACTGGAGCAAGGTAGCTAGGACCTTGTCCATCCAGGTTTGGAGAGAAAGAGGAAATCCAGGCTGGAACCTGTATCATTTAAACTATTCCCTTATGGAAAACATCTCAAAGTCTGCATAGACTCCGTCAGATTTTTCTCATTTAGATCAAATACCCTGTAACTGGCAGAGAGGCAGTTAAGATAGAGTAGACATTTAAAACTCAGGCATCATTTGGAGAGCTAAAGTTGATTAATTTTCTATAGTTTCTCTATCTTTCTACCTATTCTTGATAAATTAGAAGACAGCGTCCTCTGTTTCTTTATATTGAAGTTGCTACCTGACCCCTAATAATTTCGAATCTACCGATACTTCAGTGTAAATGAATGTGTCCAGCAGGAAGGGATAACTCTTGTTCTGCATTTGACATATAGTCATGTATTTCTACAAATATACATAAGTTATTCCTATTTTATATACTAGATTAAAAAATATACCTATGACTTAAAGGTACAAGGAAATCAGTATGAATACACAGAGTTGTCTCCAGGTTGTAGACATGCTCATCCTCTACTCCTGTCTTCTCTTCAACTTATTCTCAGTGAGGTATCTTGCCATATACACCCTAAGATACTTTAGTTCATTTAAGTGAAGATTTAATCTAGCAGAATGGAATCCTCCTACACTTTATTGCATGCTTGGATGAATCTATTGCTAACTGGACAGGTGCAAGGATGAATTATAATACAGCATTATGTTAGCAAATGCTGCCTCCGTATATAAATTTCAGAAATAAACTCTGGCCTATGAAGTTGCTTCATTTACTTTAGAGCTATACACAGTACTTCACTGATGCCCATTGAGGTACATTACTAAAAAAAAAGAAAAAATAGAAAGCCAAATTAAAATAAAATTGAATTCTGCAGAGCTAATCATACAAGGAAAATATTGTGTGTTTTGTTTTCTGAATCTATGCCTTCAATCTTAGAATAAGATGGACAGAAAATATAATTTAACAATAATATTATCTTAATATTTATGTGAGGAATTACTTGAGTTACTAGAACCCAAACCCTAACATTAGAAGCATTATTTGGGAAAGAAAAATGTGCTTGATTTTGTCTTCAAAATTAATTGAATTATGTGAAATCATTGTTCTGTCTCTCTCTTATTAATGCCAAAATATTGTGGTAAATAAGTGAGAGCATATCTTTAATAGATATGAGATCTTTTTCAAAAGACCACAAAGGTCTGTGCAGATGATGAAATTTCTGTTCTTGAAAATCAGCTCCATCAGAGTTGAAACAGAGCAAGCACTTAACACATAAGGAAAGGATGGCTCTAAGTGAAGAAAAAGATTGCATCCAATTGAAATTTCAGGGAATGTAACTATGGAGAATGCAATCTCCCAGACAGAATTTGATTAAGATACCTTTAAGCTGGGAGATCTTTAGTTTTTGCAAGTGGACAGGACTAAGTTAGCATTTCATTCAAGAAGTGCTACATTGACAACAGTACAGCTTTCTTAACAAGGAGGGCAGCCATACAGAGGAAATATGCAGCTGAAATCCTGACACCAAACAATCTCAAGTTCTGTATTCTCAATCTATTCTTCCTGTACAGCTTTCTTTCCTTGAAGCATTAAATTTAGAAAGAAATCTTGTGAGACAAGAACAGAAAATATCTAGTACAGAACAAATCTATGTCTACAAGATTCTTGAAAAAAGCATGAGTTTCCTAGGCAGACTGCATTAGTAATTATTAAATGGCAACAGTGTATTTATGTTAACAATATTTTTCTCTGCCTATCAATTACTCATACTATGACAGTCTATTTTTTAAATTTAAATTCTCAGTAGCAGTTGAAAACTGCAAAATTCAGCTGAAGAAAATGGCAAAATATGTTCAACAATTCTTGGGACATATTCTGGAGTCTAAGTCACAAGTCTAGTCTACCATTAGGGTCATATCATAGCAATCCCAAAAGGTCCTTAAATCATACCAGGAGCTTTGGCCACTAAGGCTACGTATATATAGTGCTCTCCACGTCCATTTAAATATGGTAAGACAAAAAAAGCACCATGGTTTTGTCTTTAGCGTCTCAGTTGCTAACGCAACTACCAAACTACTCCCTGCAAGCAAAGACACTGCATCTAAGGCACACTAAAACCAGCCTTAGGGCACCTGTTACCCCAGGAGCACCACAAGACTGCATAGAGGTCACAGTCCAGGGCACATTCGTGTGTCCTCTGCACCCTCAATACCTTTTGTGAAATATGGGCACTCATTTAGCATAAAGACATGCCAGCAGCAGATCAATGCAAACTGTGCCACCTTCCAAAAATTTAAATGCTCAATCATGACTGAATAAGACACTAGGTGGACTTCAAAGTATACAGCACTGCCCTACAGTTAAGCTTTAACTATTTAAGGCAGCCAAGGGCCTCCCTGGAACAGTATGTTTGTATTTCTTAGAAATGCAGATATGCTTTTATAGAAATATGAACAAGAATCAGTACTTATCATATGCAAGGTAAAGGTGGGAGGAATTAGGGCATGAAATCCTCAACAAACAGCTCCTGAGCGTTCTCTTCAGGGTGGTGTTTGAAATACAACTACTCCCTGAAGAACAGCAACAATAGTCTACATACGGTAGTAAAAGTGCCAGGAAGGGCTGTACCCTCTACGACACAAGTGGAGTGTGTGCAACCGGAAGGAAAAAAAGGATTAAAATTTCTCATGTTTTACTATTTCCTGCCTCTGCTACTGATGATGCTCTGTTTGATCTTTAGTGACGCACTTCACTCTCAACCCAAACGGCAAGTATGTGTGTCATAAAGGTACAGTGTGTTTCAACTATCTGCAAAAACATTTTTATCTTCAGATTAAAAAGCTGTAAAAGAAACTGAATCTCAAGGCTGAATGCAGGAGGTAGACTGGGATGAAAAATCCAAAATGTAAAGACTGTCTTGCTCAATTATGGGTTGGTCTCCTGCAGCCAACTGGCTCTGGTGATATGGCCCTGCTTCAGACAGGGAGTAGCGCATAAAAATGTTGACTAATAATGTTATGGCATTAAGTGGTAACACAGTCTTACAGCAAAATATTGTATTAAGTTTCTGTACTGGAATTTGAAGTCTATGGATATGCAGAATAGAACAATTTCAAATGAACAGTGGAGTTTGTCCTAAGTCACTTGAGTTAAAAAATGAATGGGTTTGAAGGCATGTGGTAGAGAATAGTTAAAAATTACTGGAGTACTCTTCAGATTATTGAAGCAATCTAGGAAACCTAAATTGGTCTGTGGTGCCCGTGCCCAGAGCACCCTATTCACGTCTAAAATGAAGTGCTCTTATTAAAAATAAAAAAAAAAGAAAGAAAAGAAAAAGTGAAGCATTGCACTTGGAAAGGATGGAGCACTTCAGTCTCTTTTTATTTTTTTTTAGCAAATATTTCTTTTTGGAAGCAAATCAAAAAGCATTTTGTCACTGTAGGCAAACTCACAAATTATATTACAATTAAGTCTTATTTAAAACAAAAGGAGAATAACTAAAATAACACTAACAGCTTCCTGCCTTGAAACACAGTAAAAGTGAAATAGAGAAAAATGTAGGTGAGAGAAGAAAAAAATCCATACCTTCAAGAGAGCAAAAAGAATCGTAGGGACATCTCTGACCTGGTCTGCGTGCTTTGCAGAGATCCACAAATCAATACATTGCTGGAGCAATAGGGTGGTCTTGGGAATAGACCATAGTGACCCTGTCTCCTCACCTTTGGCTGCACGAACTTCCTTCACATCACAGAAAAATGCCTCTCCTCCTTCCTGATTATATCTCAGTGACTGTTCCCTTAACAGCTGCACTTGCTCAGGACTCCTTAACAACTCTTACTGTATGGATTTTTCTTTCTTTGGTTAGAGACATCTTGCATGGGCTGATTCTAAAGATGATGTTGTGATTTAGTCAGGGTTAAAGCTCCAGATCGTCAGTGTGTAGGACTGGGGGAATTTCAGCTTTCATTTAACATAAGAGAGTGTTTTCTAGCCCCTATAGATGGTGATAAAAACTTGGAAATGTGTCCCCAAAAAACTATAGACTCCAAATCCCAGCAGGCAAATAGAAAGATCTCCCCTCTCTCACCACTCCACATGCAAGCCAAATTATTTTTAAAGTTCAGTATTTAGAAACCATCTTCGCAAGTGTGGAACATTTGGGTCTGGCAATCTCCCTTTTCTCTGTCTCCCTCCTGGTATGGAACCTCACCAGCTAAGATTAAACCAAGAACCAGGACAGGAGCTCTGGGTAGACTGAAGCCAGACCAGAGAGAGTGAGATGAGCCTGGAGCAGGGAGTTTGGGCTCCCAGAGCTTTGAGGCAGAGGCATTGCCCCTCCTGGAGCGAGTGCTGAGGGTGAAGCTGCAGGCTGGCCGCCTGCCACCACTCTGAGAGAAATCCAGGGAGGGTTTATGTCTGTGGGACTGAGGAACGCAGCGGGCCCCGCTCTGAGGAAAGAAGGAGAGTCAGCTTTGCTGCCAACAGAATTAGGGCTCTCTTCCAGCATTCAGAAACGTACATACTTTTATATATTTGCCACATGGCTTTGCTGCGCACCAGCACATGTGTTGTGGCTGTGCAACACTGAGTGAAAAGAGCACCCAAATCAAGGAGTGTTGTGGGTAGGGGGGTGACACTGGGTGGTACTGGGCAGATGGATAGTGGTACCTGAGGTTGGGGAAGCAAGCAAAAAACTCTCATCTTCTGACAGCCAAAAAAAAGTTTGCACCTGACTGACCATGCAAGGGTAGGAGACCCATTACTAGCACTGATCAAAGATGCAAGGGAAGATCCAGCCCTTATTTTCTTTCCCTAGTTTTGTTATTGTCAATGTGTGCTCTGGTGGTGCCGTCTGCAGTACAAAAGTCTTCACGGAGACCAGACCCCACTGAACCAGACAACAAACCATAAGAAATAACCATAAAGACCTTACATCAAAATCTGACAAGAGGGGCAAATGGTAGAAGGAATGTAACATTTTAATTCCAGTCTTAGGCTCCTAAAGTCCCACTTCAGTGGCTTAACTATAAAATACATCCCTCCTCCTATAGCTTAAGTTAAGAGGGGGGCAACAACTGAAAAATCAGGCCCTGTTTTCCTACTGCTCTTCTGAAAACGGGCCATGACATAATTTCCAGCATACATTTGTGCTTAAGAGGAAAAATTCTATAAAAGTGGACATTCCTGACAAACATGCCTATGGTTCTTGAATAGTCTTGGAAAACAAGGATGCAATTTAAGGAGAGTCAGTTCCAAATGCAAAAGATAGTCTTCCTTGCCATGACCACAGCCAGTATTTGCTCAGCAGAGAAGCAGGTGACACAAGACAATCTGCATGCAGCTGAAGGCTGATGGAAAGCTTGTTTGTGCTCAGCACACTAGAGAAGTTGTTCAGGAACAGTTACGTAAAGATTAGCCCTGTAACGCTGCCAAATACTTTGTGTTATTATGTGCTGTGTTTGTGCCAGGCAGCCCCACATGTCAGAGCTGCCTCACAGGGCAGTTTTAACATGCACACCCACATTTTCAGTGTGCTCAGAAGAATAAAACAGCCACGGAGGAACCAACTCTGACCTCATTTGCATGGCTGCCACCACTGATTCCCGTTAGCTTGCCTGAGTGCAACCAGTGTAGAGCCAGAAAGGCACATCCACCGCATTTTGGAGATGGCTGTCCTCGCCTCCCCTCCTCCTCCTGACCCATCATGTTTCCTCAGAGAATCCCAGCTGCATGGATAAAAAAAGTATCAACTCAACCATGTGGGAGCATACAAATTTAATGTTGGCTAAAGATGAAGGCTGTCTAAATAACACAATGGTTGGAGTTATGCAGGTCATAAGTCTAGGGAGTAAGGAGCTCACGGTGCTTCTTTTCTCCCTTGCACAGTTTTCTTCACAAAAGTTCATTAAACAATGATTCTTTCTCCTTTAAAAATTTATGAATGAATGATGTATTCATGAAAATGAGAGAGCAAAAAGCCCTAGCCATAGTCAGGTTTAGCATAGTCTAGCACTCTACAACCTTCCCCACATCCCTTCCTCTCCCAGTGTACTTCCAACCTGACCCAAAACACTACTCCCCATGATATCTATGACCTCACAGATGCAGAAACTTACCAAAAATGGATACAGGTCTTATATGTGTGAGAGACACCCGTCCTGGCAGAGAGGGGATGTGGAGCGAAAGACCTAGAGGAAAACATTGTTTCATTAGTCCAGCAAACTTCTCTGATCTCCATTTTGCAGGTCTCAGTTACAAGGATGCCACAGCCATAAAGAAAAATCAGAATGAAAAGAAAGAGGTCCATTATTTCAGCTAGTATCAAAAGTGGCACCATCCTCTTCCAAGTCCTGCACATCAGTGTAGCTTGCCTGATAAGACAAGAGCAATAAATAACCATCAATAATGGCAAGTTTTTATACAGCCCTTTTTATGAGCAGTACTTTATAAATTAGAAAATGAATCTTAATTTCTCACTCATATTCTGTATCTCCATAGAATCACTTTCTCTTTATATACCTTTTTTTGTTTTAATTTTAAATATATTTGCCGCATTTATTTCTTTACTGGGCCTTCTTTTATTTCATTGCCTTTTTTTTCCCCTCTTCTTTATTCTCAGCTTCAGTTTTGGACTTTTTGTAGTTTCTCTCCAGTTTTTCTAATATTCTACCTCTTTTCATTACTTTGTATTTCTGTGTCCACCCCTTTCTATTCTTTCTATTCTTTGCTTTTTTCTCTTTATCTCTTTCTCTTTATACACTGTCTTCTCTCTTAATCCTCTGTGATGGTGATTTATTTCCTTCCCAGCTTGGTTCTCAGTCTTCTTCTGACACCTTGTTCCTTACTGTGACCATTTCACAAGCCCCTTTCCCTTTGTCTTCCTCTGTTGTTATTATTCTTATTTATATAATCTACTGCAACAGTGCCCAGAGTTCTAATCTTGACTGTGTTTTCACCACCATAATCATCAACCTTCTCAGCATTCTGTTTAAACAGTCAGGGATGTTCCAGTCTCAAACATCTCTTTCCCAGCACTTGTTTTTACATCTGTGGATTGGGCCTGGAAGGTAATAGAAATGCTAGAATTAGCTTGTCTTTTCAGTACGTAGGGAGAATAGGTTTTGGCTCCATGGCAGTCTGTCCTAGAGTCTACAAGGAAGGGGTCACACCATGACACGGTCTCCAGGAAAAAAAATCCAACTCATTTATTACCAAGAACCTGCCAGGAATTCCAAAGGAAACAAACTCCTTCTGCAGCTCCAACTCTTCCATGGTCAGGTTGTCACGTAACTGTAGAAAGAAAACAAGTGGACTCTAGACTGTCCTCACAGGCTGGGTGGCTGCCCACAGCTGTACTGTTTTCTAGGATTGCCCCTGAGATAAAGATCATAAGTGTGGATATGTGGATGATGCCTTGGGGTTTTGGGTTTTCTGTTCTGCACTGGTATGTGGTTTTTGTTCAGGGTTACTAAGATCCTTTCACAAGGTGATGAAGACACAACAATCCTACTCCAACTGGGACTCAAGGACACCTTTTCCAAACTTCATGCTTGAAGTAAAACAATGCGGAAGGAAGAGGGCGGGGAAGTGGGACTCCTGTATGCAAACAGACCCAAACATATAAAATGTGAGATCTTGGGACTGGCCCCCTCCTCCCTTTTTCCTCCATCTTTGGAGTCATCCCGACAGAACCTGACTTGTAGCACTGGTACTGTCTGGGTGTGGCCTCTCAATAAATATCCTTTATTCCCCTAACTCCGTCTGGCCTCTGTTCCAGCTCTTCCAGGCATCATGGGCACACCTGGCACAGCACACCCCTCAATAAGGATAATCCAGCTAGAAAAGGAGACAGAAAGACTAAGAGTACCTCACAGATGGAAAGTGTGACATTTTCCTGGTGCTTTTGAAGGGGTAATCTGATAATAATTAGGTCTAAAAAAAAATTAAATATCAACCAACAACAAAAAAACAACAACAACAACAACAACAACAAAAAAGGAAGAAAGAAAAAATACTGTGGATCTTTCTGGCTTGCAGCAGGAGTACTTCAAGCTGGTTCTGCCCTGCAGTAAGGTACAGTTTCATTGAAGCCCTCGACTCACTGAAGAGTGGTTTTAGGCGGCACTTTTTTTTTCTGGGTTTCTACATTTTTGAGAAACTGAGCCTCAGAGTTTTGCTGGATGGGTAAGGTATCCAGGACTTCAACAAAAGAGACAGCAGCTCCTTTTTTTCTAGAAGGATAAAATGTAGATGATGACTAGCTGTACCACCACCAAAGGGGAGAGGTTGAAACTCCTTTACTTTGACAGACTGCATTTTGTGCCAAAATGAAGAGAGGTCTAATATCCAGAGGGATTGTGAAAGTCAGAGGAACAAAATGAAAAAAGGAAGCGGTTTGGAGTGACATAAGAAAAAACGTGTCTGCTGGAACACTGAAACTGGGCAGGGAGGGAGAGGGAGGAGAAACACAGAGAGCAGAAGGAAATTGAAAGTACACTTGTTTAAAAAATGTTTGTTATGGAAAAAAGGTTCTGAAAGCCGGTTTTGCTGTTACTGTTTATTCCTCTTCTTTTAATTTCTCATTCTTTCATCCTTCCTTTTGGAAGGCAAATGGAACACAATACATCAGTGTGAGCTTATCTAGTCTCTGGCCACATGCATGATTATGACCTGGTCAGAACTTTTTGGTGAGAAGAGCTAATAACACTGACATATATTTAATCCTCCTTTTTTGTTTTCAGTCACCAGTATCTTTCACAGGCTTGTTCCAGCTTCACATGTACTTCATATTAACTTGGTTGCTTTCACATGCTTCTGTTTTTTTGTACCAAATGATGGCTATTTATAGACTTTCAACACATATATGGGAGGATAAATGAGAGGCTTCAGCCAAAGCTACACTCTCTGGCCAGCAGCAAAGAAATATTTTTCATATCATAATTCTGTTTCCTGTTCTGTGTAGTGCATATGACTTTTACCCAGGAATTTTGAAGGTCACTAAACATCCTAGGTAGCAGATCAACAGTCATCCTATAGATCCAAACAATAGAAAGACTAGCTTGTTTGTCTGGGGGTTCTTTAGGGGGAAAAATGTTTTTATACTAATAAAACAATGTTTGATGCCGCTAGCAGGGAAATGTATCATGCTGTGCATCCTTACATGTATAAAGAAAATAGATCAAGCAGGGGTTTTTAACTGTTTTGGAAAGAGGAAGAATGAAAAAGAATGAAACTTATGATTGAAATGTTTGTACATTTTTAAGCATAAGACCCCAACTATCCTTATCAAACTATCTATCTAGATTATTAAGTTAGTATCCCACATTAAAAGAAGTAGAGTTTTCACTGCATCCAGGAAATAGTGATGGATGGGGAAAGAGGAGGGAAATTAAAAGAGAAAGACTATTATTTACATGTATTCTAATTCTGACATAAAAATGGGGATTTTTTTCTGCTAAATATTGATGTGCATAAAATCATAGCCAGCTCTAAACACCTTAGTCATGGCAGGGGGTTAAAAAAGAGAATATTTGAGAATAATGTGAATTAAAAAGGCAAGTTAGTTTAAATTTCTGTTTGGTAGGGCCTGAGGCCTACAACTCCAATGGGAATACACTGTAGCTGGAGGGCTGATGAATGCCCCTAATGAAGTTGGACAACCTGGAATACATGCATAAAATGATTTTAAATATTGATATGATGTCATTGTGTGACTGAAGATATTGAAATGTTAATTTTCAGAGCTAGACAGGTTGCACCTAATTTATTACAGGGAGGAGGAATGATTATTTACACTTTTTAATGTGGCAATAAAACAATTATGGGACTTAAGGACAGAGAAAATATTCATGTTTCTTGGAGAACAGAAATGCATGCTGCAATGGAAATGGCTTAGAGGAGCTTATACCAGCAGATGTTAAGAAATATGCTTTTTTTTTTCTTCCTGATAATTGAGGTAATATATTCATAAACTATGTAAAGTAAAATGACCCTTTGACCAACGTTAATTATATTTAACCTGCTCTATGTATAGTAGAAAGAACAGCTTAAATATATCACTGGGGGCAACTAACTCACCCATATATTCTGAATGTGTCTATTATAACATTTCTATGACATTGCCTGGTTTTCAGAAAAATTCTCACTGTGAAGAAGAGGAGACATGGTGTTATAATGGTACGTTCAGTTCCATTGTGATATGAAAGTTTGTACGGAAAATGCCCGAGGGCATCTGTCTGCCTCATGTGTTCAGAATTATGGCTGTGTAACACACAGAGGTGGAAGTGTATTAAAGGCAGAGCTGTTGCAGTCTGCTGGAGGTTGCTGGTGCTAAGGTCCAATCCTGATGATCCCCAGACCAACCCAAAAAAAATAGAGTAGCTCCCTTATATGTAAAGTAATTTAGGAAGTGATTTTCTCTGTCTCTAAAGCATAAGTTCGGTGTGATCTGCACTTATGTGCTAGCAAG
Source organism: Anthoscopus minutus (assembly GCA_013399455.1). Taxonomy (NCBI): domain Eukaryota; kingdom Metazoa; phylum Chordata; class Aves; order Passeriformes; family Paridae; genus Anthoscopus; species Anthoscopus minutus. The sequence continues at coordinate 29,667 of VWYI01015691.1, forward strand.
CAGGAATGAAAACTTTCTCTTCTCTCTGGTTCCATGCTCACCTTTTACACCAGCAGTTTAAAACATGCCTAACTCAAAGCATCTCACTGAGGCTGTATCACTTCACAAAGATGGGCAACTTCATGCTGAATCATGACTCGCATGATTACAGACAGTGTAGCATCAAATAGATCCTTTGAAGGAGAGCCACACTGTGCTCATGTGTTCCACTAACTGATCACAGGCACTAGAAATACAGCCTATGACGTGGGCAGGTTTTTTCTGTGTCCAGCCTTGAGGTAAGCCCCAGAGAGGGAACAATGCTTTCAGCAATGCAATGGCAAGACAAGCCCTCTTCCCCTGAACATCCTTCCTCTTCCTGCAGTGTATATACCAACAGTGAAGCAATGGGCAAATGATGAAGAGAGAGGAAAACCTTGGAGCCTGAAACTAGTCATGAAATATTAAAAGAGCTAGAAAAGATAGAGGGAATGGAGGCATGGATGAGAACAAAGGACATGTGAGAAATTTACACTTTTTAGAGAACAAGATAGGTGATTGAGGGGGGCTTGACAGAGATGTGTAAGGTCACAAACTGCCCAGTGCAGGCGCTGATTACTCCTTTTCCCACATTATCAGAAGGATACAGCACCCAGTGAAGTGAGCAAGAACCACATTTACAACAGACAAAGCCATTATTCCCCATAGCACAAAACCAGCTAAATTTTCAGCTGCAACATGATTATAAGAGACAAAAAAAACTAACAGATTTGAAAAGATTAGATAAATTTGTAGAGCACAGCTTCCTAAGTCTTGATCTAACCTCTGATTCAGGAAATTGCTAAACCATTGATTTTCAGTAAAAAAAATTACTTTACAGGTCTCCTGTTTCCTCTTCTTTTCCCCTAACCATCCATTCCTGTTAATGCCAGACAGAAAACAGTGCTAGAGAGGCTGCCCAGCCTCTTACAAAGGTGAACAAGGCACATACAACCTTCTGACATGTATCAATACATCTCTTCTGGCTGGTCACTAAAAAGTGAGATGATTCTTGGCATTCACAACACATTTCATCCAAATGGGAGCAACTCTCAATAGAGAGTGTGTCAATAGAGACAGAGAGAGAGCACAGAGACAGTGAAGTGTCTCTATAGGCTCAGTCGTGGTGCACAAGCATGTGAATCTCCATGTGCACCTTCACAGTTTAGCTTAATCCCTGGTGCTTATTCATGCATCTTCATCTCCCCTGAATAACCGTATTTCACACCACATTTCAGCAACTATTTACCTCTTGGTTTTTGATCACATCTGATACAGCTGTTTAAAACTAATTTCAGTTAAGGAATGGATCAGATCTCATGATCATTCCAGCTACTCTCTTTTCTGAAGTAACTTCCCTGGAAGAAGCACTGGTTGGATCTCGATTTGGTAATCAAATAACCAAACTCAGTGATTAGACTGCATCAAATTAGTTGCAATTCACCAGCTGACACTCTCCTGCCACTAATTGACTTTATTTCCACTTCCTTTAATGCGGCTACCTGTTTTCAAGCTGTTAACTGGATTTACATATCTTTCAGCTTGGTCATTCTAACAAATATCCTGCATCCCTCCTGCTCTTCCCCTATCCCTACAACTATCAGTCCCCTCTTCTTCCACCCCTCTTTTGTCTTATCATGCTTCTATTCTTAAGCTTCATCACTCAAATAAACACACAGCATTGTTCTGGACACAATACAATGAAACATTAAGTGAAAATTAAGTATGAGAAAGTAGGCAAGTTCTACCTTTGAGTAGAAAGGCAAAATAAAGAGACAAAAATAAATAGCCTAGGCTGGCTGAGTGATTGGTCATAACTCACCCTTTGACTGCGGGGATCTTCCTAAACTTCACCTGCTCAGGCCTGAGGGGTGGAGCCTGGACAGCAACAGGGAACAACGCCTGAGTTCTGCACATTCTAAATTCAGCCCTGTTTAACATGGCTGCTCAGAAATACTGCCTCTCTTGTGCCTGCGCCTCGCACTTGCTGCTCCAGGGAGCAGAGGTAAGAAAACCCAGAGAAGGACACTCAGCTGGGACAGAAGGACACTCAGGGGGGATAGAGCACTCCTGCCCACTGTGTGCCAGGGACCTTTTCTCACTCTAGGAATGTCTAATGTGCTACAGCTTTGCCCAAGAACCACAGAACACACTCCAAGTTTTCTATCACAAACTAGAGTAGCCCCCAGGCAGCTGGAAATGGTGCAGGCAGACCTGAGAGTGCTCCACTGCCCTCCAAGCTGAGCTGAGTAACAAGACAGCCTTGTCCTCTCTGCTTCTGAGTGCCAGATTGGCTGCACACACCGTCTGCAGCAGGCTGTCCCCTGAATATGGCTTGAGACTTTTTAGGTTAATGAGTATCACTCACCATTCAGGGAAAGTTTGACAGTAAAATACACATTGCTATGAAAAACAACTGTACATTAACATTTTTCACTGCTAATATGGGATACAAAGAAATGCAGCAATGACTACTTTTCCTGGGAAGAACATAAGCATGGAGAGAAAACGTGTTTGTTTTGGTTTTTTTAAAAAAAATAGAGCTTTGAAATTTTTATGAATATCAACATTCTTTTGAAATATTGTAGCATTTCTAAAACAGAAATGTGATCTTACTTGTCTAATATTGCACTCATGGAGCAGAAAAATAGTATTGGTTTGATTCCCTTAAAACTGAAGGAATAAACTTTAGTTCATTGGTTCAGATAAAAAAGTTTGAATAAAATATGATTTAGAGTACGAGGAAATGTGTTTTTCAATTCACATGTAAGTTTTTAACACTCTTGTACTGTAACATGTACAATTCAAAAATTATGTAATGTATTTTGTTTCTCGTTTTACAAAACAAGAGAAGAGCTTTCTACAGTATGGGTCAAAACAAAATTCTCATTCCTAAGCTTCCTAGAGAATTATGTTCACTTAGCTGATCTTTTTTATGTTTATAAAAGTCACTTTATTTGTTTTCTACTAACCAGTAATCATCATTAGGAATCAGGGACAATAGGATTTGACTGAAGAGCTGCAAAATTTTTTGAACACATTTGCAAGGCTGATTTAAAAATCACATAGAATTATATATATTGCAGTATATTGTCTAGGCCACCGTAGAAGAAATCATTGATACAAATGAGTAAACCAGTATTGGCCTTGATGGAATAGCATTGGCACAAAAGGAATAATGCAGTTATGTACTCCCAAGAATTGAGAGCTAATAGAGAGCAACATAATGGATATTACCCAGGATGTAATATCCTTATTCTCATACACATCACTTCATTTCACGTCAGGATGCAGACAAGCTCAGAAGAGAAAATGTGGGAGGAAAGGGAGAGGATGAGGGCTGAGGGTTTGTGAATCTGGTGAATCTGATTCACCAACAAAGTGCAAAGCACAGGTTCAGAAACACTAGGTAAGAATTTTAACACTTTAAAGCTGATGAGTTTTCCAGCACTCAAGATCTGCTCGTGGATTTTCTTCCTTCTCAACAGCTCCCTTCTCATCTTGAGTAGGAAAGGCCCGTGATGGTAAATGTCTGAGGGCGGTAACCCTAGAGACAGATTTGCACTGTTTTGAACAACTGTGTTCACTCCTGAGAAAATTGTCTGCATTTAGATAATTTAGCAAAAGAACATCCTGGGGGACTTCCAGTCCCATTGATTATACTTGTGTTGCTGTTGTGCAGCAGTCCCACTATGCTGTAACTTTACAGGAGCCCAACAGCCCCTATTCCAGAACTTTCATCTATTTCTTGTGGTCAAGAAATACAAAATTACGCTGAAAGAGAGAAGGGTAGGATTCTTGGTCTCTTTAAGTTCCTATAATTTGCTTAGTGCCTGCTTCCCAACATCTGAAAAAAACCTCGGAGTTCTGATTTAGCAACTTCAGAAACTTAATTNCACTCATTTTACCCCTCTTTCACTGGAATGGTTTCTGTGTGTATGTGCATGTGAGTGAAATGAGTGACAATTCTCCTGTACTTGCCAAGATCTGAATTTTTTTATTATTGTAGGACTCATGTCTGCATCTCTATTGTCCTGCATCTTCAGGCAAGCATTTATATCACTGGGATGCAGATGCTAAACAGCACTACTGCTATCAGGCACTATCTCAGGCCCATGCTGATCTCTCCTTAATGACTCCATAAGATGCACAACAAAGGACAATCAGGCCCCAGGTTTCTGGGCAAAGTACATGCCTCTTGGTTCTGCCATTGATTTGTCAGGAGATGTATACTCAAGTAGATGGCTCAGAAGAGGATCCTTTAGGAAGAGTGTGGTCAGATTGACCTCACTTTCACTAAGCTGACAGCCTTGTGAAGAAAGTTAAACTGAATATCAAAATCATCAGCAAAAACCTCCTCTTTCTTTGATTGTACAGTTTAAGAGGAGCCATTCGAGCTCAATTTATTCTCTACACAGGAACTTCATTGATTATCTCAGACATTCATGCAGGAAGGAAGATGAGATAAGAAAAGTTCTTTTTTTTTTTTTTTAAGTGATTGCAAGATGGAGAAAACTGCTTTGTGAGTGTAATATATACCATAAAGTTCCCTTTGTATAATCTGCTACTGAAAAGTGAGAAGAGTTTACCTTTTCTGAACAAAAGAAACATTAGGGATGGGCTGATGATTACCAAGGGCACAGATATGAATACTACAATTAGGGTATATATTCAGATATAAGATTAGCATACAAAAAAAAGTTTTCCTGGATAAAATTTTGTGGAGGTTCTGCTATTTTCTTACCTTGTCAATCACTAGCAGTGGGAAGAAAGATTGATCACTATTCTCTTTCTTTTTTTCCCAAGGGATATTCTGGTTTTATCTTAGACCATCAACCATAATAGGGATTTCCACTGACTTTGAGAGGGAATCAATCCTGATTCTAGAGTGCTGCCATGAGTGGAGATGGGTATTCAGGTAATACATACCAAAGTCAAATGAACACTCCACCAGTCCCACCCTGGAAGGAACTTGAACTCTAGGAGCATACAGAGGCACTGCAGCTCTGCCTCCCTCACTGGTAGTTTACTGGAAAGGATAAAGAAGCACCACATGTTTTTTATCTGAACTTTGGAGGTTGTGCTGTGAATTGAAAGGATTAAGTATGAACATAGCCTGGGAGGGTCTGTGCTCTCAAGTCAAACGCAGATATTCCCTTAGCAGAAACCACACTCCCCAAGGAGTCAAAGCATGCACTTTCACATCAGGATGGTTCCTGTGCATTGATTAATGCAGAAACTTTCAATTTATGGATTTCCTGGGTCCATCTACAGAGTAACAAAAAATGTCTTCAAAGACAGCCTCTTATGCAGGCAAGCTTTTCTGGTCGCACACTTTAAAATTCTGTTTCAGCAAAGGACACCTAAATATTGTGTGGAGAGAAACTGGAGTGGGCAACAAGGCTCAGTCAAAACGTCTTAGCACTTTTTTGATCTCAGAAGTGCTGTGTGTCAGTCTAGTCCTCTGGTACAAGCCAAAGTGACATGTATCAGTCATGAGTGGCGCTAAAATGATGCTACAGTTTGTGCTATTATTCATAACACCTCTGCTGACAGCAGCTGAAGCCTGGCATGGAGGTCTCTGGAATAGCTGCACCAGAAAAACAGCAGCACCTCAGCCCTCCACCACTAACTTTGAGTTTCCTTTGGAAAATATCTGAAAATAGATTAATATCACCCATATCTTAAAACAAAGAGCAGTATCTCTAATGTCACTGATAGACAATCATGAAATTAAGAATCATTTTTACTTCACAGGGCATTTCAACATAGTCACAACAGAGCTACTTGTGGCTGCTTCAGGAACTATGAGTTGCAAAAGCAAGTGGAAGCATGTCTCAGAGAGGAGCTAAGCAGATCAGCATGGATACAACACCTCTTCCATACATGTTTAGACTGGTGTTAGATTTTGATGTAAGTATAGAAGCAAGGGATTTCTGAATTCTACTATCCTCTCTTACATGAAACCTTTTGGCCTTGGGCAAATTTCCTAACTTTTTTTGACTCCTATTGTTTACCTTCACAAATGCAAATAAAACTATACCACCTATGTCGTATTAGTGCTGAGTGTTTGTATACTACTACTGATTTTAACCGCAGATTTATGTAAATGCAATATTTCCCGGAAAGAGCTTGTTGCAGCATGACACACCTTTTGAAAGCTCAGTACAAGGTAGAATATTTACATTTTGCATTTCTCTGGCACATGTATGCAGGTATGCTTTCTAATATTTATTTTTTCCCAAATGCTCTGAAGCTGACAAGTCAGGCATTATTAAATAGACACTTAAAAAAATTACTCAGCTGCTAAACCAATCACTGTAGGTTGCAGCTCAAAATGAAGTTGGAAATCTGCACCTTTTAATAAAACAATCTGCTTGAGAGCTGATGATATTTGGTTATGGAATTTATCTGTAAATATAATTAAAAATTCAACGAGAGAGTGCTCTGAACTGAGGGGTAAATATTCAGCACGATGCAGAGTGCTCAAGCTACATGATTCCCATTATCGTTAATGGGAGTCCTACAGCTAAATCCCTAAGCATCATGCTAAAAATTTACCCCCTAGTGTTTGCAGATGGAACAAAAGGATTATTGTACATACCAGCAGAAAATAAAGTTACCACTGACATTTTGACCAGAAAGCTTCCATCGGGATTGATCAGTGAAAGACTTAGCCTACTAATTCTCTCACAGACTGTTTCTTTGGGGTTTCTCCCATCTGAAAAGGCATTCTTGATTTTTCATTTCATTCACTTCTATTTACTGGTTTTCATGTCATTATATCTCTCAAATTCTTCTCCTTCTGGCTTCCTACCAGTACACTTCTCTCTGCTGCACACCAGGTTTCCTGGCTTCAGAATGCAAAAATTTGGGTCCCTGAACCTTAAACATAATGGGCATAAGGACAGAAGAAAAGTACCTATGCCAATGACCTTTCAGCTGAGTTAGCTGAATGTGCAAATTTACCCAGCAACAAAATGCTGCAGGGGATTTTGGGGTGATTAAAAATTTGAAGGGGGAGGAGAATTCACACAGGCAACTTTATTTATGGTTTGCACCTTCTGCTTTTGGGTATGGACTGGCTACAAGGCTGCCATTCTTGAGATGTCCCTATCCTGGTGAAATTAGTTTCAGTTCAGGAGTCTGAGGCTTATCCTGCCAGCAGATTTAAAAACAAGCATCAATTGACTAGGTATGAGCTGGAGCAAAACAGTGAGATCCATTCACTTTCCTAGAGTTTTTTGATAACATTTTCTTAAATAATGGAAAAAATGCTTCTGATCCATCTTTTAAAATGTATATCTATGTAGACACATACATACCTAAATGTGAGAAAACCTCCTATTCTTTTAATTTGCAGTCTTTATTTCACATAATCTAACTCAAAAATAGGAAAAAATATTTGATTATAATTTTTAGATCATGCTGCAATCCTGAGTGCATTTTCATGGGTGAATTTTAAAGCCCTCAACAATAGGGGCTTATAATGGAAACACTGATCGACTGTTATTATAGTGCTGGTCATAAATACAATGCAATTTCATTTTATGTAACATTCTTCATACAAAATATCACAAAATGTTTTATAGTAAGTATCAATTGAAAGCTAAAGAAAAGGGAAAGGGAATTTGAAGGCAAAATTTCATTCACTTTGGCAAGGGGGAGAGAATTCCTTTACAAACTACACAAGTAAAAGTCCAAAATTTCTTCTGTCTGAACTTTGTGTAGAAAGCTCTTAGAAGGATGAGAACACATACAAAAACCATGCCTTTCTCTCCAAAATTCAAGATTTCAGCTCCTAGTTCCACTATTTATATATTCGTGAGGCTCCATCACATACCATGGCAAGGCACTTCATTAGATAGTCTGCCAGGATCAGACTTAAAGTCCTGAATTATCATTTATTTCCACAGGGCTAAGGGCACCTGACAGCT
>VWYI01015692.1:0-50194 GCA_013399455.1 Anthoscopus minutus
TGGGTTGTTCAAAAACATTGTATTTGGCAAATTTCAGACTTAGAAAACCAAGAAATACTGCACTGTATATGATGGTACAAACTCAGGTCCATCTGTGGAGAAGGCAGGACTCTTCTGCACACACCTGAGGAGTATTCAGAGTGAGATGTAATAATTCAGTTCTGTAGAATCCCTTGGAAAAGAGTTCAAAAACTGAACAAAGTCTGGGATGTTCGCATTTGCATGTTTTCAGATTTTGAGGCTTCTGTCCCTCTTCCCCATCACTTTATATTGATAACAGAACAGTTTCCTGGTATTCTCTCCACCTGACACACCTTTGTTTTCCTTTTTCTGGAAAGTTAACAGCTGTTACAGGTTTTCTAACAAACATGACTGAGTTGGAGGGAGGTTGACTATTAAAAATTAATACTCAATTAGCCAATTTTAATTGCAGAATATATTTGCAGTGGAGTTAATGCTGTTGCTAGCTCATAGCCAGGTTAAGTGATACATCCTGGGTCCTGTAGGGAAACAGAATAGCAATACTTTAAAGATGTGAGGAGGATGGAGTTGCTGATAAGTTTGCTTTGCTGTTTGGACTCCCATAATACTGATTGCATTTTATTTTCACCTTACTCTCACATGCTTGCAGTTATTCTAAGAAATAGCTCCTTCTCTGATCATGCTATTATATTACTTGTTGCAGCAGTTCTAGTTATTTTTCTTTCCTGTTTTTATTTAGTCTTCATCAGTAGTTAGTTTATTCGTTAGGGATTGGAATGAATTGTTTTTGTCATGAATTCTGCTTTCCTGTGCAGAAAAAGCTATCATAGTTCCCAAAATGGCATGTAACACTTCTACAGATGCATGTTTTTCTTCAATTAGTGATCTTTCCTGAGAGAATAAGGACAGTGTAGAAGACCTGTGCAGACGCAGTATAGTTAATTTAGAGTCACCTAAATTACTCTGAAGAAATAAGGCTGCAAAGATCACTAAAGGATTGTTAGACATACCTGTTTTGAGAAAACAGTGCTTTAAAGCATTAGAATAAAGGTGCTTACACTGGGCTGTATGATAACTTCTGTTATTGCCCATGCACATCTCTAAGCCATTTTCTAAGGGGACATATGCATTAGCAAAATTGTGCTCCAAGTCAGCTTGCTTTCCCTAGGATTCCTTTATCTATCTAATAGTAATTTGTCCCTATTCTACATGCCTTCAGTCCTGATGAATCTTTTGCATTTGTACAGTCTGTTTTTGTTAGTTTGACACTACATTGCCCTACAGCAGACATCGGGGAAAACTTGGATCAATAGGAATCCTCTCAGCTCCTTGGGGGTTTTACACATTACATATTTTGACCAATAACTGATTTGTTTTCTTTAATGTTCCCTGTAAAGTTTCTCAGAGGGACCATGGTTACTGTACACTACTGTCCTGGGCTTGGGCAAAGGAGATAAGGTAGAGAGCAGTGAGAGCCTGCAGGCATTGATAATACCAGCTGATAGCTCCATTCCCCTAAGGATTTTTTTTTTTTTGGTTCAGATGACCACAGAGCCCACTTGCTATTGTTAATGTAAGATGTCCTAAATTGCAAGACAGACAAACTTTTCTCGAGTTGGTCTTTGTGTGTGTAGTCAGTTTTCTTTTTAAGTAACAAAAAGGTATTGGCAACAATGGCTAAATTGTTGTATGTGACTGTTCCTTTCTGGACAGTTTTTAAGATTCATGGGGTTATGGGCACCCTGAACTTCCAAAACAGCTGGATATCTTCAAGGAAAATGACAGTTCAGTTCCATTTTTGTCCAACATTGAATTTATGCTTGTTTTTCAGCTGCAAGACCACCATAGAAGCTATACATGGATTGATGTCTCAGGTTATTAAGGATAAACTGTTTAATCAAATTAATATAGCTTGAAGTGCATTACCAGTTGATATGTATCTCCAAAGCAGAAAATATCATAGTTTCTTTTGCTTGGACTTGTTCAGTTTGGGAAATGAAGCTGAAGTGGAAAATTATTCATTTAATTTGTAGTACTTTAATATTTCCCACCTGTCTGAACCGTTTTAAAGGACAAAATGTTCCAAAATGTAGTGCAACTTTTTGTTCTTTATCATAAAACCAGATTGCAAAATTGTTCCAAAGGAAAATAAATGTGACTTACTGGATTTTACTCTCAGATATTTATCTCTGTTATCCAACTGCAATAAAGGAATTTTGAAACTAAATGTGTGTTTTGGGCCTTGATATTTTTGGCAAGCTTTTATCTTCTCTTACTCTTATTGTTCTGTAGAAAAGTTCTTGTCTACTCAGGTTATGTAGGTAACCTATGTAGTGTAAGAAGTTTGTTTCTTGGATTTTAATATCTTTGCTTAATGTTAAGAATTGAAATCTCACTTGTTTATCTTTTAACGAGTTATTAAATTTAATGGAGTCTTTCCTGATTGAGGTTTACTGGTCCAGCCAGAAATGGTTTCTTTCACATAAATGAAATATTTGTGCATGATACAACAGTATTTTGCTTTTACCTTTACACTTTTAATGGACATTTTATATTTCTAAATTATAAATTATATTTCTAAATATATTGACCAGCTCTGCAGTGGAATTAATAACATGGTTATGTACCATTATTTTTCTCCTGCTCACCTTCTACTGCTTGTCATAGTCACTTGTTTCATACAAAGGAACAAAATGAAAAATTGCCTTTGAAATATGCATTAGGCTAATTTCAGGCCACAGATATTAAATGCAGTAATCATAATTCCTAGCTTACAGCATAGTGCTGCTGCAAGGCTGATCTAAGTTTGTTTTGGAGGCTTTCATACTGCATTTCAATAATACAATATGTTTGGATTCCTTTTAAGTTTTCATCTTTAATCCTGAGTTTCCTGGGGGTTTGGGAATGTTTACTTTTGGGATAATTTATGCTTTACACAATATGCTATTGTGCTTTATACCTTAAGTAACTGATTCTCCTTTTCAACCTTCGCTCTGCCTTGATGTGGGCCTTGTTTTTGTTTTGGTCTGGAAATTTTAATAGCTATTACTTATTTAGGCCTTTTCATCCAAACAGATTCCAGTGCATTTGAAGTTAAGATGCAAGTTATACAATGAAAAATTTTAATTCAGCAGGAAAAGCAGATACCCTGAAGCAGAAGTTCATCAAGAGTTTTAAAGGAGCAGCATCCAGTTGTATAGGAAAAATAGGTTTAATTGTAGCTAGTAAATTTGAGATAATTATCAGATGTGCAGTTTGGTAGGAGAACAATTTCATTCTTCTTTCAGCATGAAAGAAGTGGTGGTGGGGAGTCAGGAGAAGAAAGCCATGGCATTTTAATAGTTCAGGGTATTTATTTTCTTTGAAATTGCACCAGTAGACTTCTGTACAAACAAACACAGTAAGTACACAGCAGTTCTTTTTAAGTTCAGGGAAGACACAGCAAGTGTACCTGTCCAGTAACTCTTCTTACTTAATTTTCTTCTGCAGGTCTTTTGAGACTTTAAATTGAGCACACAGCCATTGTCCAAGTCAATATGTGTTTATACAAAGAAGCACCCTGTTTTTGTGAGATATCCTATATTTCCTAATAGATATAGCTATTGCTACTTTATAGAATTCTCTTTGCATAACATGATCCAAAAGTTTTGCACATCTTGTATCTACCTAAAATATAAAATAATAGTTTCATTTCATATTAGTTTATTAGTCTATGACTGTATTTAAACTGTCCTTGTTTGTGATAGCAGTAAACTGAATTTTTTTACATGTAGGCTCACACACAATGTTTTTAGTCACAGATAGCTTAATTTACAATAGCAAGTTGTTTTGTAAACTATAGCAATATGGATGCTGATGTTTAAATGCACGTGTGAACAGTTGTCCATTGAGTTACGTTAGTTGAGTTAGCTGAGCATATGGGGTTATAACTCAGTTTAAAATTATAGATGTAGTAGGGCTGTACCTGTTGCCTGCATAGGATCCTTTCTGCAATGTTCAGGAACCAGAATAACAGGGCCTTTGTTTTTGAACAGCCATTTTTAATGTTAGCATTATTCCAAATTCTGAGATCATAATTCCATGCATTGAAGATCATCACTACAACGGAGTCATCCCCATCTACACTCACAGACACGTGTGCCTTGAACAATGGAGAACCATTAATCATTATCATTCAACCAAGCAGTTGAGTAACTTAAAATATTACTAATAAGGGTATTCTTGAGAACAATACATGTTGTTCATACACATTGAATTATTCTTCCCCATTTGTACCCACTTTTTATTTAGAAATTAGTTTATGCAAATGAGTGCCACATATCAGGTGAAGCAGTGAAGTAATGCAGTAAGTACTAAAGCACATACAAATGTGGGTTCTCTTTGGTAATATTTTTTGGATGCAGGCATGCATTCCAAAATACTGAGTGCATTTTACATTTCAATAAATAAAAATCTTAATGAACACAATTCCTTCATCTAACAGTATTTCCCAACATATTAAAATTATAGAATGCTGAAAATGCTGAATTGTTTGAACATTTTCCTTATCCTGATCTGGGGTTTTTTTGAAGCATACCCGTATGCTCATCTTTCTCATATATGCAAATTACATTATTAAATAATTTACACATACTTATACCACCAAAATTCAAAGAAATACATGGATATTTGTGACAATCAAATACGAAGGACTAAGCTGTAATTCCTGATAGAATACTAGTTTGCCTTATTGTGATTGGGCTAGAAGAAGAGCCATTCAGATTTATTCTGTGATTATCAGGATGCTTCATTATCCTATCTGCTTCTTCTTTAAAGTTCCTTTCAAATGTTTGGTAAGAAATGGAATTACAGCACCAATAAATTAATTATATTGCCTAAAGATTGGATGGCTTGGATTCTATTGCAACCCAAAAAAGAAAAAAGGCATAATGGTTTTTCTTGCCTTTTTCATTTTTAAATTTACTGCATGGAGTAATGCAGCTGTGAGAGACTGGCTTCTGTTTCTGTTTGCCTGCTGTCCTGTCCTCTGGCCTACATAAAACAAAAAGAAGCAAGAGAAAGTGAGGGGGTATGGGAAATTCCCTGCTGATGGACTGTCTCTAAAGGCAGCTGTAGGAGTGCTGCTAAGGGAGAGCACCTGAACCTGGCCACGTTTTTACCTCTTTTGAATGGATCTAGTAGCTTTCTATAGTATTTCTAGTTCTAATAGCATGGTATGGAGTGATTAACAATTTTGTTTGCTTTACCCTACCCCTTTATGTTTGTTAGTTTTTATCATATCATCACCTCAGCCTTCCCTCCAAATTGAGATGTTTCAGCTTTTTTTATGTTGTTGTTATAAATCTGCCACTTTACCACTTGATAATTTTATTTGCCCTCCATACATCCCACATCCTACTTTGACCTTGACACACAGAGCCCAAACCTGTACTGTACTCAAGATTTGAGTGCACCAAAGTTTTAGAGAGAGGCAAAATAGTTCTCTCTCATTCCCTTGTCTTGCTTGTAAAAAGCTAATTAGGGGATCAGGCTATTTATTAAAGTCGATTTTTTTTCCTAAATATGTCTGCATCCAGCTGCTCCCATTTGTACCCTGAAGCACACAGACTTTCAAGACCTCAGCCCTTCCTGTGAAGGAAAATGGGAGTTAGTAAATGTTAAGGGTTTGCCTAGATCTCTTACATTAGATATCTTCTGGAGACTGAGCCTTTCTGAAGGCTTATGCTAAAAGGGAATTTTAAATAATTAGCTCAGGACACTGAAGAAAGACAAATTTTAGAAAATATTTCAGTCCCAAAAATGCCTTCTGGCACATTTAGCCAGAGGTATCTGGGTTTTGTCACAAACTCTGTAATCTTTACTCTTACAATCAGTCTCACTGAAGTCAAGAAATATTTTTGCTTCAGAAAAAGGTAATAAAAAGGCTGACCTCAAGTGTTTGTTTCTGAGCAGCATCACAAGTTCTTCAGTTCCTTACCTCACATTCATGACAGGTCAGAAGAAATATTCCTTGAGCTTTTCATAAATTATCTTTGATTCTAGTACTGGAATAACAGGTAACTGTGAGCTGGTTACAAGAGCTCTGTTCACTGTCTATCTTTGGAATTCCTTGAAAACTCGCCTTACCCCTGTTCAGACCCTATTTGACAAGGGACTCTCTTGTTTTCCTTGCCTTTGGTGGTGGTGTGTGTACATGTGCTCAGAATAAATAGAATGAGCTCTCTCAAACTTCATATGTAGTAAATGAAGCATAATGTTCTTGCATTTCTATCACTTGTCCCTTTATAAAGCTTTGACTGCAGCTGGTTTTGGATATTTTGATTTTACCTTAACTTGTCCAGTGTTTCATGAAACCTCAGTGTGACAGATATATTTCCTTTTGAAAGTATAAGGTTGCCATGAACCTGGGTACAGGATCACTCCTGCACAACATAGTACATTGCCCCAAGACATACAGTGTTTCTACAGTAGTCTTCTATTTATTATGAACTGTAATGCCAGTTGATTATTTAATGTTGGTTATGAAAAATGGAAGAATACAAGCTGTAAAGCTAATTGCTGACGTTACTATTTTTTTATAAGGTTAAAGATACAGTAAATTTAATTAAGCATTAATCATACTTATTTTCTCTCTTTTGCTAACTTTTGGATTTTTTTTATGTCAGTGTTTTAAAGTAAGCTTGGTATGTTGCTTTCTCTTTGATAAACATGCTATTTATTTTATCTATTTTTACGGCTGTGCCCCAAAAATTCCAAATTGGAATTGGACTTTAATTATACCACTAAAATTTCTCACTTAGAGAGGTCAAGCACTGGAACAGGTTTCTCAGGGAAGTGGTTTAGTCACCATCACCAGAGGTATTTAAAAGTTATGTATGTGTGTCACTTAGGGTTCAGTGGACTTGGCAATGCTAGGGCAATGATCTTTTCAACCTTCATGATACTATAAAATATTTATTGAAATCCCAATATAAAGTATTTTTATATCATACCATAAACCAGGTTAAAATAAAATTATAAAAACAGATACTTTAAAAAGTAAAATACCAGAAAAAATGTAAACACTATACAGCTGAGATAGCATCATTTTAGGGTGCAAGTCCCTAAGAGTTGAAAATTATTAAAATATGGGGTGATAAAACATAAGATTAATTGCATGCACATAGAACTTTTTTCATGTGTTAAGTCTTGAAGGACTGACATCATAGAATATCCAGTTAGTTGAAAGATTTTTCTTGAGTTAAAAACAATTATGCTAAACCTTTAAGGAATTGATGAAGTATCTTGTTCCTCAGGGTGTATTTTTATGAGCTGTAGTTTTATTTTCAGAGCCTCAGAATAATATCCACAAGGAAATATGTAATTTAGGAAAGTTAATTTTGACCCTCAAATTAAACCTCTAACATAGAAATATTTGCTGTGACGTTTGGTTTGTTTTTAATTATGAAAAATTGTTTCATACAGGGCTTAATGAAAACTGCAGTATTCTGGGAAGTAGCATGGTCCAGTGGATAGGTCACAGGACTGCATCTCAGGAGAATGGGGTTTTCTTCCTGGCTTTTCAAAAATTAGGAGTGCATAAACTTTAGCAAGACATTTTTGCCAGTGCTAGTGTCTGTTTCCCTCTATCAAATAAGAAGATTGATCATTAGCCTTTTAAAAATGTAAATGATAAAACATACATAAGTATTACTGGGTTTATGCACTAAAGGTCATACATCTCTAGTTTTTTCAGGCATTACCACCTTTAATAACAATTTGTAATAATGCTGTTAGCAAAGAATGTTTGTTCTTGCAAAATTGCTCTGTTTTGCATCATTTTTCTCTTTAGATCATCACAGATAAGAAATGGCTAAGCCCTTTGAGGGGATTATAAATGTATTGTTTTCAGAACTCTTAATTTTCAACTGAAACATGTATTCAACTCCTATGTAAATTTGTCCATCATTTCCTGTGTGAATTTCTGTTTCCTCTAGCCCAGATTACCTTAGGGCTTATGTGCAACTGCAGTGGCATTACTTTATTATAAAAGGAAATTAATTTATGTGCCTTAATCTAATGGCATGCAATCTTTAGTAATTACAACCATCTGAACTTTCTTCTCCAGCTGAAGACAAGTTGCATTCACATAATTTGAGGTTAGAATTAAGTTTATATTTTAAATCTATTTCTAAGTCTTTTCAGTCTGAGTTCTACAAAGCTGGAGATCTAACTAGAGAAAATGGCAGATACTGTTTCAACTTAAACCAAACTAGCTCCTTTACAAGTTTGTGTGGAAGTTCTTCCTTTTCCACTTTCAAAACTCTTCTTAGGACACAGAAGTAAAACTCTGAGAGTAGCAAAAATGGTTTAACACAAATATTTATGTAAATCATCAGCTGGGGACAAATAACATAAATAGTATTTTACATCTTTTTAAGAATAAATAATGACTGTGTGAGTATTCAGATATCCATACAATGTATGACAAAATAATGCTGAGATACCAGTACATCTTTGGACTGTTTCTGAATCATAGCAACATATCATAATTTTTACTTTCTATTTTTGATTCATCTGTCAAACTTCATTACAATATTTGGCAAATGGTTATGTCCTCTATGGTGAATACGTGATGTTTTGAATTATTTCCTATCTTTGGAGATGGGATTTTGCATTTCCCAAATCTACATTGTTAACTCTCCTGGAGGTAAGATACAATGTTCATTTAAAAAAAATAAACACTACAAAGATTAAATGTATGTCCTCAAACAGTTTTCTAATAACTTCACCTTTGTTTCCAGGCTACAACAGGTTTTAATGCTGTAGATCTGAGATGCCACTTTGAGATGTCTGTGCTGACTGAGGTGCTCCAATCCCAGTTGCTTAATTGTTCTGATCATGCAAGCATGTAGCACAGATGATTTGAAGAGGTCTGTCCATCTCAGTGTGAAATTAGCTGTAGTATGTTGCATAAATAGAGGCAGCTCTCTAAAACTTCAACTTACTTGTTTTAAGAGTTTAGCTTGCCCCAGCCTGCATACTGTTTGGGCTGCACAAAACAGACTTGAGAAATTTAACAACTTGTGAGGTTATAGTACTTGTTATCAGGCAATAATGGTTTCATAGGATAAAAGCTTTTATTTGAAGACCAAGATGTATCAAATGATACAAATACAGATCTTACCTTTAGACTGAACTTGCTCTGTTGCAAGGTAATCTCTTTAAAGGTAGTTGAACTTTCCTCCCTTATGCTTGGTTGTTGTATTTGGTTTATTTTTTAATTATAGTAATTAAAGTAATTTGTTTAGTCCTCATAAACATTAAAGTCTTTCATTTCTCTCTGAAATCCTTTGACAAAGTTGTCCAGCTGTGTAGAACAACAGGTTTTACTTCTAACAGGAAAAAAGATGTGTAGATTTTGTCTGCACTGCTACAGAAAATGAGCCAAAGAATTGAACTGTGGCCTGTGTCAATGTTGTACATTCTTTTGAGTGCAATGCTTCTCCATTAAAGACTTTTTCCTTCTAACATGGTTTGTTAGCTTTCTAAAAGGAGGTCTAAGGATGTGAATTAATCTTGAAAAGGAAGGAAACATGAAATGTAGACTTTTCTCCTGTTATAAACTTAGAGCAAACCTTTGCAGAGGGCTCAGTATTGTCACTAAATAAATGTAGACTCACTGTATTGTGCATGGAAAATAGGGAAAGCAGGATGATGTGTAAGTGTTCTTGGCTTTAGGAAAAAGATATTGTGGTCAATTACATTTTTCATATAAGTAAAACAAGAAAGTAATCTACCCCCTGTAATGAAATATAAATAATTTCAAGCCAAAATCGTGTAAAATCCCATTCTTTCCTCCCCACATTTCTTAGGATGTGAGAACAAAATGCTGTGTTCTTGTTGGTTTGAGATGGTGACTTTAGGTCTGCAGAAGAGAGTGTTCAAACACATGAAGTGTGCATAGGAGGATGATAACACTGTTAATTCTCCATTTTTATAGATACTTATATCATTTTGTCACCTAGAGGCCTGAATAAGATAATTCCTAACATCTGTTGATCCAAAATGAATTTGTACTCAGTACAAATTTAGAATCTAAAGTCTTGAGCATCAATATTAAACTTCTTGTTTTATGGTAGACTTTTTTGTCTAAAAATAGTGTGCTAGCTAAGGAATAGAATATGCAGCAGCCAAACATTCATGAAACATGACTATTCTGTTTATTAGTGTTAGGGCCAAATGGGCTTTACATAGCCATAGATATTGGTATTGGGACCAGTCAGTTTAACATCTTTGTTGGTGACATGGATAGTAGGATTGAGTGTACCCTCAGCAAGTTTACTGACAACACCAAGCTGTGTGGTGTGGTAACACACTGGACAGGAGGGATACTACCCAGAGGGACCTTAATATGGTCCTTGACCTTGACCTTGAGAGGTGGGCCCACACAAACTTCCTGAAGTTCAGCAAGGCCAAGCACAAGGTCCTGCACCAGGTAAGAGCAATCCCAAGCACAAATATGGGCTGGGCTGAGAAAGGACAAGAAGCCTGACATGTCTCAGCAGTGTACAATCACAGCCCAGAAAGCCCAACCGTGTCTTGGGCTCCATCAAAATAAGTGTAGTCAACAGGCTGAGAGAGTGATTCTTCCCCTCTACTCCACTCTTGTGAGATCTCCCACCTGAAGTACTTATGTCCAGGTCTGGGACCCCTAACACAGGAAAGGCATGGACCTGTTGGAATGAGTCCAGAGGAGGGCCATTAAGTTTTACAGGGCTAGAGCATCTCTCCTATGGAGTCAGGCTGAGAGCACTGGGGTTGTTCAACCTGGAGAGGCTCCAGAAAGACCTTACAGCACCCTCCCACCACCTAAATGGGCCTACAAGAAGAACAGAGATGGACAAGAGCATGCTCTGATAGAACAAGAGGGAATGGCTTTAAACTGAAGGAGAGTAGGTTTGGATTAGCCATTAGGAAGAAATTCTTTGTGACAATGGTGAGGCGCTGGAGTAATGGTTAGTGATTGCCCAGAGAAGTTATCATCCCTGCATGTGTTCAAGGCCAGATTGGATGGGACATTAACCAGGTCTACTGGAAGGTGTCTCTGCCCATGGAAGGGGAGCTGGAATGAGATGATCATTAAATGGATCTTTAAGATCCCTTCAACCAAACCATTCTAGGATTCTACAGTTCTATGATGATTTCTCAAATATCGCAGCCACCACCACAGCCCCAAGAGCACAAGTGCTAGAGCCCAGTTCTCCCACTGCAGCATGGCAGTGAAGAGCGCATGTCTCTGGGCCATCTCATTCTGCTCCAGTTCCTGCAGCAGCTGAGCCATCTCCTGTCTCAGCATTTCCTCATGCTGCCGCATGTGCTCACGAGTGGCCTCATCCAGCTCCCTGTTGACCATCTGCGGGGACTGGATGATGATGTTTCGCACCACTCTAAAGAACACTCGAGAAGCCATGACCTGGATGAGGAAGGAGAGAAAGGGTCAGGTGGGTCTGGGAAGGAGTGGGAAGCAGGTATGGGAGCTACACGGAGCTGGGAGCAGGTAGGAGAAGGGGTAAGGCTGCTGACAGGGGCTAGGGGTGAGAATCCACATTTCTGTCCCAGCTCTCGCCCAGCCTCCCCTCATATGCTTACCTCTAGCCCAGGCCCTGAAAAGCAGCCTCACTGTGACCCATCCCCTAGTATGTCATAATAGCCAAAGCCCATCACAGACACTCCCAGCTCTACCCTGGCTCTGCAACTCACAGCTGTCCCTGGCAGCCAGAGCCTTGATAGCCTCAAAGGACAGATCCACCCAGCAGGACAGGTAATAGGAGTAGACACAAGGGTGGTTTCTTCATACCAGATGAGAAGCTGCTAGAAGTTCCCTCCATGTCTGAGAGCCAATGCCAGCCAGCTCCAAGACAGACCCACCACTGGCCAAGGCCAAGCCCATCAGAGATGGTAGTAGCACCCCCGGATAATATATTTAAGAAGGGGGGGAAAAACCTTGTGCAACACCAGCAGCTAGGAAATAGTGAGAATATGGGAGAGAAACAACTCTCTCAGGTCAGAGAAGAAGGAGGGGGAGTAGGAGGAAGGAGCTCCAGGCACCAGGGCATAGATTCCCCTGAAATCCATAGCAAAGACTGTTGTGAGTGAAGATGTGCCCTTGCAGCCCATGGAAGTCCATGGTGGAGCAGACAGACACCTGCAGCCCAGGGATGTGCCTAAAGGAAGCTTTGATTCTGTGGGAAGCCCATGCTGGAATAGGCAAGAGTGTAAATAATCTTCCCCTAAGCAGGAAAGCATGACACTCTCCACAACTCCCATTCCCCTATTTGCTCTGCGCTCCATGTTTTTGAGAATCTTATATTTGCTACCTTTGAAAACATAAAACCCAAACTGAAATGAATTGGAACAAGTTATTTCAGATATATTTTACATAATAAAACATGTTTGTTCCCAACAACACTTTGTGTCATTTTCCTGTAAGAGAAATGAAGTCATAATCTAGGTTTCACTGGAAGCAAACACCCTGAGCCTTCTCTTCTCCAGACTGGACAGTCCCTCTCAACCACTCCTTAAAAGAGAGATACTCCAGTCCCTTCGTCATCTTAACAGCCCTTAGCTGATCTCTCTCTCTGGCATGTCCATGTCTCTCTTGTACTGAAGAGCTCAGAGCTAGACACCAGCACTCCAGATGTGGCCTCACCAGCACTGAATAAAAAGGGTTGGATATTCTTCAACAACTGGTAATTTTCCTCAAAGGCAGCCCAGGATACCATTTGCTTTCATTGCTGCTACACTGGACAGTTTGGTGTCCACCAGGACCTCAATGTTGTTTTCTGCCAAGCTGCTTTCCAGCTGATCTTTGCTGGTGTCTGGGCCTGTTGCTCCCCATGGGCCTTACTTTGCACTTTCCCTTGGTGAACTTTTTGGGCTCCCCTTGGCTCATTTCTCCAGCCTGTTGAAGTCCTTCCACATGGCAGCACGACCCACTGGAGTATGAGCCACTCCTTCCACTTTTGTGTCATCAGCAACTAATTAGTTGGCTTTTATAAAGGCGCTAAAAACTATGATATAATTGATTAAACAAACCAAAACAAAACCAACAACCAACCAACCACCAAATTGGTATAATGTCTCACCATTAAAAAAATTAATTTAACATTTGCTAACACCGTTTTTTGTAGAACTTTGCTGTTAAATACACTAACCACACCAAAACCAGTAACTTTTCCAATTCAAGCATGAGGGAAAGGAACCATATCTTGGTTTTGCCAGTAGTCTGCACTCACAAAAAAAGCCTGGCATGGAGGAAGAAGAGGCAATACCAAAAGAAAACTGCTCGTTAACAAGATTTAAAACACATAGCCTTATTAAGACTTTAATAAGACAAAGAACTCTTTGTAGGGGTGGGCAGCATTGTTCAATGTCCATTTGCATTAGCAGTTTTCAAAGATTTCTTCTGGGACAAATTAGAGAGTTGGGCAATCACCAACAGTAGGGAGTTTAACAAAGGCAAGTTCTGGATTCTGCACCTGGGATGGGGCTACCCTAGGTGTACATACAGACTGCAATGAGAGGCTGGAGAGCAATGCCACAAAAAGGGACCAAGGGATCCTGGTTGAAAGAAAGTTGAATGTGAGCCAGCAGTGCTCTGGCAGCCAGGAGGGCCAACAGTGTCCAGGGGAGCATCAGGTACAGCACGGCCAACTGGGCAAGGAAGGGGATTGTCCCACTCTGCTCTGCATTGGGGCAGCCTCACCTTGAGTACTGCTGTCCACAAAAATTATATTTATTACTCAGTGTACAACAAGCCAATAATGACACAGTTGAGAGAGACATCGATTATTTGCTTCAAAATTGCACAAGCCTGGGCGCCTGGTGGGATTCCACAAATCAAGCAAAACTACCAAACTTATTACAAACTACCAAAACTTATTACAATTTATACATGTTAGCAAATAAAGGAATTAGTGTTCATTGGCTAATAGTCACATAGTTTTCTAATTAATTCATATCCTACTAACAACCTCTTGCTTCTTATGCTAATTAGCGCACATGCCCAATCTTTCTCTTCTTTTGGGTCAGTGGTCTCCGGGTTGGAGGTTGCAGATCTCCCCCTGCTGGAATTGCCTTTCACTTAGAGCTGATTTCAGCAGAATTACTGAGTTGACTTTATTAGTTTTTCCCTTATCTTGAGAGTTCTACCAGATGTCTTTGTAGGTCATAAATTCTGCATTCTTCGTGTCTAGTATCAGTCAGCATCCTTTTTCCCAAGTTTTGTTAACCTCCCCCTCAAGTCTCAGATCCTTGAAGCATGTCAAGCCCTAAACTTTAACAAGGTAATTCTACAAACAAATAATTTGTTCTAGGTATCACAGATATCACTTAGAGTTTGCTTGTTAGCTGACGTTTCACAAGTTAAAAAAACTCCCTTGTTGATAAGACTTGAAAGTATACAAGGATCAAACATGAAAACATCCTTAAATTTTTTTTTTACATAATCCACATTTTGCCACAGTTCTGTACAAAATGGGCACCACAATATAAAAATGTGCAGTTTTAGGCACCACAATATAAAAATTACATTAAGCTATTATAGAGGGTGCAAAGAGGATAGTGAAGAGACGGGAGAGGAAGCTGTGTGGGGAGTGGCTGAGGTCACCTTTTCTGTTCGGCTTGAAGGACACTGAGGGGAGAAGTCATTGCAGTTCACAATTTCCTCAAAAGGGAAAGTGAAGGTCATGCACTTATTTATTCTCTATAGCGTCCTGTGACAGAACTCGAGGGAATGCCCTGAAGTTGCGTCAGTAGAGGTCTAGGTTGGATACTAGGAAAAAGCTTTCCAACCAGAGGATGGTTGGGCACTAGAACGGGCTCTCCCGGGAAGCGATCACAACATCAAGCCTAACGAGAGTTCGACAAGCATTAGAACAATGCACTCAGGCACATGGTGTAACTTTTGAGCTGCCCCGTGCAGGAGCTGGAAGCCATGACGCTGGCAGATTCCCGCCAACTCCAGATGTTCTCCCCCTCTCTCAACATGGCGGCCGGCGCGTCCGGCCCGCGAGAAGCCGCGTGGAGATCCTCGCTGCGGGTGCGCAAAAAAAGCCCCGCCCCCGCTCGCTCTTTCCTGGGCGCTGATTGGCGCGAGGGGCGCGCGCCGCAGCCGGTAGCTGGAGCGCCCCGCCCCTCGGCAGTTGGCGTGCGGTTGCCGCGGCAACCGGGGGCTGGCGGCGCGCGCGGACCGGGAGCTGAGGGGAGAGCGGGGCCGGGCACGGGGCGCTTCCTCCCGGGAGGGCGCTTGGAGCGGATCCCGGCCCCTGCCCGCCATCAGAGCCGCCTTCCCACCGGCCGTGCTGGGAGGTGGTTGGTGGCTGGGCCACGGGACGGGAGGGTGGTGTGAAATCGCACGGCTGTAGGTAGGAAGGTGCTAGGGGACCGAGGGAGGGAGACCTGCCCAGCCTTCCCTCGCTTATTCTGCTGAGTTTGGAAGAAGGTCTGAGAAGGGCCTCTGAAGGGTGTTGTTATATAAAACGTAAGAAATTCACAGTGGGAAAACAGGCAATCCACAATGTCCTTCTAAAATAAAAGTTAAAAGTAAATCCCATATGGATAAAGGAGAGCTCCTGAGCTTCAGATTTGTTTACTAAGAA
Source organism: Anthoscopus minutus (assembly GCA_013399455.1). Taxonomy (NCBI): domain Eukaryota; kingdom Metazoa; phylum Chordata; class Aves; order Passeriformes; family Paridae; genus Anthoscopus; species Anthoscopus minutus. The sequence goes on from VWYI01015692.1 coordinate 15,624, forward strand.
AGGAAGTTTCTTGTGCCTCGATCTTGGATTTTCTTCACTTTCCCCGAATTGTAATGCTGACAGGGAGGATACTCTCTGCGAGGTTTAGCGCTGGGATGCTTTCTGGTGTCTCCTCAGTTCTTCTGATACACTAATGTGGGGTTTTTGTGTATAAGCTATAATACATAATATATGTGGGTATATGTACTGGCTAAATAGGTGACCCTTCTATTCTGAGTCATTAAGTTACATCTGTTAGGGTATCTTTGTCCCCAGATCATTTATGCATCCCTTTCAATATTAGCCTCTTGCCTTCTTCCCTCTCCCCCATGCCATCATTTATAAGCTCATTTGTATGAGCCAGAGTTTGGAAGAAGTTGGTATTGTGAGAACTTCTATAATATGCCTTAGTGGGAAAAACTCAACAGTTTTTGACTGTGCAGAACATGCAGTTGTGTGCATGACAAAAATGCTGTGCAGCTATATAAAGTCCTGTAGCTTAGTACCAACACTCTCAGCCTGTAAAACCTGTTATAGAGTCTTGTATTTCCTAATTTATAATCAGATTATGGCTTCCATTAACTAGCTACTATGTGTGAGAATTATGCCTGCTGTGGAGCACTGTGCTCATATTTCTGTGTGAAAAAGATGAAAACTAGGCTATAATATTCTTAAGCAAACAGAATCAACACATCAAATAGAAAAATATTTTAGATGTTTATTAATATACCAACAATTTGATGAAATGTCAGCAGCAAAAGGGATAGGTTTTTACAAGCAGCATGGTATCACTGAATGAAAAGGGAATTGGTGAGGATATGTCAGATTTGAAGAGCGCATGTAAGCTTTGTTCAAGATCTGAGATACAAGTAGTATAACATTTTCCTTTTTGTTTTTAAGGCATTCTATCATACTACTTAGAAGAGCACGTGGAATACACTATTAAAAAAAGCAGTAGAGCTGCTTGACCTATTACAGAACCATGGTTCGACTAACAATGGACCTAATTGCCAAAAATGCCACTCATAAGAATCGTAGTGAAGAGGACTTTGGACAATATCTGCAAAAAATAACTCATCTTAATTTGTCAGATAAAAATATAGATTCAATTGTAAGATTTATTTATTATTCCTTTTAAACTGGCTACTCTAATGTTTTGTGGTTACTCTTATGATGAGGCGTTCATTGTTGGAGAGACAAACAAGAAAAGACAAGTTTTACAAATTTGTTAACTCACAGCACAATCTCTTCAATCTATCTGTGATTTATTCCTTAAATTTCAGAGGAAGTCTGAGAAAGGAAAGGAGAGGTCAAGAACAGGAAATAACCTGGGTGAGGTTAACAAATTTGGACTAGTGTAGTGGCTTTTTCAAACTAGCCAGGTTAAAAATATACTTTTTTTTTTTTTTAATTGCTCCCTGGGGCCTACTCATTTAAAAAATAATCCATGAGCTTTTCATTTTCAAAGACTAAACCTGCAAACCTAACCCAGTCTTCCTTCCTCTGAGTTTAATAATAGGAAATGTATACAGGTTCCATTAAGTTCTGAGTTAATTCAGATCCCCTCAAGATACTGAGTAAATTTTGAAGCTGCTGAGCCCTGAACAGCTGCACTGTTGAATGTGGTGAATTTCTGCTCTAAAAGCATGATTTCATGAAAGAAAAAAATAGCTTATTCAGTGTCAACAGATCCCTGCAAGCAAATGGATTTATTCAACCCACTCCTAGGAATGTGCACAGCCATAGCCAGTTACCAACTGGATCAGTCCATTTGATGAGATCTGGTTCATCAGCTGCCACAGCAAAGTTTTACAGAAACCTTCACGAGGAGTGGCCTTTTAGTTGTTTCATAGGAATATGTTCTAAGAAACTCGACATAAACTTGAGTTCAGAAATATATTAAAATAGATTGAAGTGCAAGGTTTTGTACAAACTAGTAATTCTTTGCCAAGAAATGGTTTCTGGTTACATTGGTGCAGTTCAATGGAGACAACTACACTAAAAACTGCTTTTCTGAAATCCGTCTGATGAAGGCAGGGAAGAGAATGAAATCACACTGAATGTGGTGTGTATTTGCTGGTGATGCCTCTAGTCCTCAGGTTCTGTATGGCAAAATAGTAACAACAGATTTCAGTCTTTAATATGTAGATAACTTATAATGTATAATAACTTTTCCTAGGAAAAAATAGTTTTAAGGAATGTGTATTAAAGGTGCAAATTTATAACTCATGCATCAGAACCTAAATGTAAGAATTCCAGAAGCAGGAAGTAAATGAACATTAAGTAGCATGTTATTGTTTATTTCAGGGTGACCTCTCTTTCTGTAAAAATCTGAGAGTTCTATATTTATATGATAACCAAATCAACCAAATCCAGAACTTGGACTTTGCTTCAAATATAACGCACCTTTACCTTCAGAACAATCGTATTTCAAGTATAGAAAATCTCTCATCGCTGAAAAAACTTGAAAAACTGTAAGTTGAAAATAATGTATTTATTTTACTATTAAAAATAATAGTTATGACATTTAAGAAATGTTTTAATTAGGTAGCCATTAAGGTCATTCAGGTCCTTTCTGCTTTTAAATTTTGCTTTTCTAATAGAAGTAATTGCTTATTATTTTTTGATGAGATGTTCTGTGATAAATGTAAAGACAAATCATCTTGACATATATATTTGCATTTAAATGATCTTATTTTTTCAGTCTAGTAATAATAGTAATAATAGCAGTAGATAAAACTGCAAAAAAACTGCTTGAATCAGTTAAGTGTAAATTCTACTTGTGTGCTTTTTCTATCATAATTTCCAAGTATTATTCAATAATGCTTGAAAACTATTTTTCTTTATATTGAAGCCTTATGTTTGCTCTTACTTTAAAAGGATATTAAATCTATTTTGTGTTCTATAGGTATTTAGGAGGAAACTATATCACTATAGTGGAGGGTTTGGATAAAATAGCAGAACTAAGGGAGCTACATATTGAAAGTCAACATCTCCCTATTGGTGAAAAGCTTCTATTTGATCCAGTATCTCTTAACTCCCTGGCAGTAAGTACATTTTGGGAATTTCAATGGACTAATTAGCAGGAGATCAGTATTTTAGGGTAAATGATTAGGAGTTGATCACTCTTGTGTTTTCCTCTTTTACATATTGGTGGCTTAATTTCAAATTATATCAAGGGACTCCCACACTAATTCTCTTACAAGGAGTCCAGCAAATTCTACTTCATCTTTTTTTTCATTTATGAAGGATGAAAGTAAGGATAAAGAGAGAGAGGCTTTAAGGAAGTGTGTTGATGTCCTATAACAGAATGTGAATAAACTAAAAAAAGAGGTTGAAATTTATCGTTCTTAGTTTTCTTAGTATGTTTCATTTATACTGAATTAGTTGGTATTTCAATAATTTGATTGGTATAGTTGTTTATTTATTGCCTTTTGTATTTCTGTAGAAAAATGGAATGGAAAAAAAAAGCAGGTTTTTTTTCCTTGATATTCAGAACTACACAATCAAAAGTATTCAGTTTTAGTTCTGAAGTTCTATATTGTGTTATGTCAAGAGTTCAGGAAATCTTTTTGAAGTCGTCTTTCAACATGTTAATTGCTCAGAAAACATAAAACATTTAGTTGAAGAGGTTAAAAAGTAGGCTTTTTTGCTAATGGATGCAGTTCTGTACTATAAAATTTTCTCTTGCTGTATCTCCAATACTGTAGTCAGGGCTTGGTGGGTCTTTTTTTTGTGAAGATAAAAAACTCACTAAGAAGTGAGTTCTTTCATTCACATGTATGTCATAAATATTTGACCTAGCTCTATTTTTTCCTGTTTTGAGATTATGTAATCCAAGACATGTATTGCTGTTTTTCTTTAATGGAAATGAGTCATTACTGTGAGAGCATTTGTGCTTTGTTCCTTCTATATTGGAGAAATTATCAAAGTAAAGGGAAGTTTTATACCTATAATCTTCTCAGGATAATAACATATAATAAACTCTTCAATGTTTTGTAGCCGCCTGGTCTAGATTTTGGTTTTTGTGGCTTTTATTTAAAGCCGTTTGATGTGGGGTTTGTTTTCTTTTCTATGAAACAGCTTTGCATTCTTGACAATGTAACATCTTTGTGGAAGCTAAATGTAAAAATCTTCTATTTTATCCTTCAAGTGCTAAGTGTTTGGAGTCTTGTTAAGGCATTGCTTTTTACTTTTTCATCTGTTTCTGGCTCTTTTAATGGTGTCAGAAATAAAAGAGATAAAAGCATGAGGCCATATAGCTTTGTGTGTACCACAGGCAAAGTTTTGATGATGACAATGTCATGAATCTGACTGAGAAGATTAAGTTTATGAACTGTATTTATCAGGGTGATACTGGTAATTTACATCTGCAATGTAGATCTTGATCAAATTTTTGAAGAGGGTTAATTTTCCTGTATAAACTACTGTTTTCCAGCTAATGGTAAGTCTTATACCCTGTATAATCTAAATTCACTGGATTAGGAGTCCCTTTTCATTTTCTAGAGATAAAAATTTTTTCCTTTCATGTGAATCTACATTAGTATTTGTCAAGATAAACACCTGAAACACGTTTAGATTTTTATCTAAAATGTAAAGATCTCTGTATCTATTGTCTGTTACAAATGCAAAGTGCAATATATGAATACTGTTCCAGAGAAGGGGTAAGGATCAGAAGTATGGATACCAAGAGGTTTGTAGAATCAAGCCTGAAAGAAAAGCAGTGTAGTCCAGCTGTTCAAGTCTAGGTTGGATGGAGCTCTGAAAAGCCTGGTCTAGTGGGATGTGTCCCTGCTTATGGCAGGGTGCTGGAACTAGATGATCTTTAAGGTCCCTTTCAACCCAAACCATTCTATGATTCTATAAAAAGGCTGTAAGTTTCAATGTATGTTTCATACTTCAAAAGTAGAGTTGTAGCACTTGTAGAACTCTGTAAAGAATTTGAAAAAAAAGCCACAAAAAACCAAAAATTCTTTATTTACTAAGAAATTCTGAAATGGAGGAACAATCTTACTTTGGTTTCACTTCGAAACAGCAATAAATTACATTTTAGGACAAGGTGAAATGGCAACATAAAACAATCTGTATGATATGTGGTGGTGATGTTTGCATATTTCTTCTTCATATGTTGTTCATCTTTTAAGATAATTTTCTATAATAATTTACAACTTGGCTTATACATGGCATGAAAAAAATACTACTTCTGCTGCTTTTCTTCCTTCAGAAGTCTTTGTCTGTATTGAATATCAGCAATAACAACATTGATGAATTAGAAGAACTGGCAGTTTTGGAAAATCTTTCTTATCTTAAAGCAGTCGACAATCAACTTAAACATATGAAGGTATTAAAGTAAATATTTGTTATATTAAGTATGGGTATTAAGAAATTAGTCACATTCATCTTTATCACTAAATATATAAGTAAAAAGAAATTTTACTTATGCAGTTACTAAATCTGGCTTGTCAAGCATGCTGTCTTTTCTCACATAAAAATCTTACTGAGACGAAAAATGGAGAAGCATTTACTGAAGATGCTAAAATTTATATTTTTATTAATAAACATTGAAATGAATTGGCTTAAATAGCAACCCAAATCAACAAGACAAAATCTTCATTGAAATAAAGTCTTGAATTTCTGGTTTGCATAAACATTTTATTTCCTTAGTAAACTTAATTTCATTGGTTAGTAATTATTAAAATAACTATTCTTATTACTTCTGAGGTTACAACATAATTTTAACAGATTGTGGGGAGAATTTGCCAATTCCCTTTCTTAGTGGGGAGATTGCAGTATTTTGTGTGCATAACGTATCAGCTGTCTAGATTAATTTACTCTATTTGGACTCTCCATTTTTTTACACTTTAATATTAAAAAATGTTGAATTTTGCCCTTATTTTTTACTACAGAATTATTAATGCTTTGCATTTCAAGTCCTGGCTGGCAGTTGTGTTTGAATTTACATCAAAATACAATTCATGTAGGCTTTTGCTGAATAATTAAAATCACACTGAATATGTTAGTTACATCAAAATATCAAAAATCTTTTTTCAAATAGGCAATCTCACCAAAGATTCCCTTTTTAAAAGGAATCCATTTCTAAATAAAGCATATTACATAGATTTTTACATAGACTCTTTCTTTCTTATAAATAAAATAGACTTTTGTTATGATGATCTTAGAAGAAAATTGTCATAGCCAAAAAACCAATTAATTTTAAGAATGAGGATGCCAGTTTGGAGACAGCATTTTCAGTATCTCAGAGGAAACACTAGTATCCTCTGAAACAGAATAAGGAGAGGACAAAGTGACTGTATTATTTAGTAACTGTGTACATATTGGTTGTTATTTATGAAATTTCATTATTTAATCATCAGAAAAACCAGAATTATATTTATCCAAATCACTTAGACCTGTAGATTTCTATGTTACATAGTCACAACTCTTGAAAAATGATACAATTAGCATTTGAGCTTGTTATCCATTACACTAGGATTAAGCTCCAGTGTATTTTGAAAGTGGCTGTTCTGTGTGTTTTCTAAACAATCTCCAAGTTTTGAAATATATGGAACTGGGAATTTGTTTCTGTTCATATCTTTGCAGACCTGTAAAATTAATGAACATATCAAATATGTTTAATATACAGTGTAATGCAGGTAAGATATCCAACTTTCCAGCTACAATTAATGAGTTTTAAGGGATTACATTTTGGTAGGTTCTACTTATCACTAATATAAATTCTTAAGTAAATAAAAAACAAACTGTTGAAAAAAGCTGTAACCATGAGAAGTATTTTTTAAAAAGTCAGTTTTAGCTCTCTGTAAGAGGCTTTAGCTCACAGTGGACATTTAGGAGGAGAACAATCTTATACAGCCATGGACTGTTCAAAAAATATAGCTGAGGGAAGTTTTGAGTATGTTTCAATTTTTTTTGGATCCCTGAATTTCAGGATTGCATGGCATAAATTATTCTGCAACTATGAAAGCTGCAAGGATGTTAGGGGTATACAATTCTATACACTTAATTGGTTCTGCTAGCTGAGCTTGCTACATGCAGCAAAGGCTCTTTCATTCCCACGCGAGCTGCCTCCATTCTCCTCCCTCTTGTCCCTCTTGTTATCAAAACTCTGAGGTATACCTCTTCTTCATGCCAAAAGCACTATGTCTCCTGTGTTCCCATTCTTGCTTTCTCATCACTGCCATCAAGAACTTCTCCAGGAATGTCTGGCATTTATCAGAGATCATGGCAGTGCTGCATGACAGGGAAGTGTTGGAGAGCTCTGTACCCAGCTGTGCTTCACCTGGTGGGAAGAGAAGCTGTAGAGGAGCTATCTGTGTCTGAGCAGGTCTGGTGAACTGCAGGAATAACATAAAATCTTTGTGAAAGAAGAAAATATGAACAGCATAAGAAATGCATGAAATACAGTCTTATGTAGACTTTTCTCACTTCTGTGTATTTAGTATAATTATATTATATTTAAACATTTATCTCAGTTTTTTCACTTTATTATGAAAACCCATATTCCTTCATTTTTCAACTATGACATTTTGATTTCAGCATAGTTGAAAATTAGGATTAATAAATTCAAGTACTTGAGGTTGTGGCTAATACAGGGCTTTGTTAGCATAATTAACAGACATCAAGGCATATGACCTTGTTTCACTTGACTGAAGTTTATGTAATTTGGTCAGAACAGTAGACAGAAGTAAATCAAGTAATTTTTCTGAATTCTTGCAAAATAACTATGAGGAGCTACCACATGCAAAAAGTATGTCTCAGGTCGGTTATCAAAAATATAATTGATTTTAATGGAATTGGCTTTTCTTTGTTTTCTATTGCTTTCTACTTCATTTATTCATCATATTGAGATTCTGGTTTGCTTTAGACAGGATCACAAGGTCTTATAGACTGCAGTGTATTTGGATTGGAATTAAAGAAGTTTTTTAAAACTCTATGTCAATTTAAAAAAACCTGACAAATATTCCTTTTTACAAAAAGCCAGAATATAATTTATTTATTAAATTCATTAATTTGGAAAGATTATGAGTTGTATGAGTATTTGAATAGATAGACAAAATATAGTTAGAAATACCTGGAAAAATCTCTATTTCCCAAGTCTTTAATTTATTCAAGACACTAATGTCTGTGTTTCCCAAGTCTTTAATTTATTCAAAAATCTGTATTTCCCAAGTCTTTAATTTATTCAAGACACTAATGTCTGTGTTTCCCAAGTCTTTAATTTATTCAAAAATCTGTATTTCCCAAGTCTTTAATTTATTCAAGACNCTTTAATTTATTCAAGACACTAATGTCTGTGTTTCCCAAGTCTTTAATTTATTCAAAAATCTGTATTTCCCAAGTCTTTAATTTATTCAAGACACCTCTGCCTAGTATTGATTATGACAAGAGGATATCACAAAAGATGAATTCATTCACTTTAGAATTGAGTCAGGAACAAGAGAAAAATTATAGATTTTCTCAAATAGATTATGACAGGTAATCAAACTGGTGACAAATTGCTGTCTGTAGATGTAGCTGGGGCAGTTGGATTAGACGTTTCCAATAAAAACTGGAGCATACTGTTCAAATACCAGTTCTTAAATGGCCACCGTTAATTGGTAAGAAAGTTCTTGCCAGCGCTACAGCTGCCGACTCAGGCACTTGCCCTTCCCCCTCCCCACCCTCCCCGATGGAATATGATTTGCTCGTCAGTATTTTGTAGCAGACCTCAAAGTGATAGCATGACATGATCATTTATCAAACGGAGCCTGCCCAGAAGAGTGTCTGGTCCCTTTAGTACAGCTTATTGAAAGGCTGGGAAGTGAAAGCACTTTATTAGAGACAGGAAGGCAATGAACAACTAGAGCGTATCGAAAGGGTAATCATATTTCAGCACAGGATTAGTGTGCTCTTAGATAAACATACACTGGAGTAAGCATGTTCTGGGTCATTTATCAAGTAAGTAACAGCTAACAGAAATCTACAGGACTCTGTATACACTCAGCAAAGTTAAACTGTATACATTTGATTTCAGTAATAGACAACTTGCATTGCAAAACTTACTTGGAAAAATTCTGTCTAGTGAAATCTAGAACACATTACAGACTTCAGTGATAGTGTTTGAATGCTTAGGTAAGGATAAATAAATATACTTATTAAATGATTTTTCTTTTTTAGTAAGTCTAGCCTAAAATATTTTGCCCCTAAATTTTGTTTCTGATTAAGTGTTAGCACCTAAAATGTGGGGGATATTACGTTGCTATCCTGATACATGCTGATTAAGCTTTGTTGAATAATATTACAAGATAATTATTAACATTTCTTCCTGTGGACTAGTCCTCAGAATTTCTTGCATTGTTTTATCAGTCTTGATCCTCACAGAATCAGACTTCTGCTCTCTGGTTTTCTAAAAATACATTTTTATCATTAAATAACAGTAGATTATATCACCATCATCATAGATAGACCAAAAATTATATGGTTTGGAGATATGAGGCTGTCCTGACACTTACTCTTCCATGTGATTTTTCTAAGCATATATTATATAACCCATAGAATATTTCTAAGGATTTTCTACCAAGGGAGATGAGCCAGCAAAAGCAGAATTCTCCCTGCTTCTGTTACCCAAGCAGTTTTCTAAATTTGAAGGAGCTGAGAGATATCTACATAGCTAGAGACTTCATTGTTGGCATCAAACTGCAAAGTTTTATGCACTCTGTGGTCTAGAATCCGTTACAGCATCATTAGTAGTTTTTTCCAAATTATTACAACAGTAGGACATAAATCCTCTCTCCTATTTATACCCATTGTCTTAAATCCCTCCTTAAGCATTTCACACATAAAGGAAAGCCTGACAAGAATGAGAGTTAAATGAAATTTTGGGAAGAAAGTATTTCAGAAAGTAAGGTGTCTGAGTAGAAAGGACAAATCTGCTAAACTTTGCATGTTTTTAACTTGAAGTTATTGTATTTAAAAGACAAAGTAGTTTCATCTAGGTCATACTGCCCCTGGGTAACCAGACAGAAACACAGATGGAGAAAGGTATATTTCACTAATTTCACTGTGTAGGCCAATACTATAACTGACCACCCAAGGTTAGGTAGGGGGAGGATTACTGTTTCTCCTGTAAAATACAGTTCTACATATATATAAAGAGAAAGGCAGTCCACTGTGGATTGCATGATTTTTAGCTTTTTTTTTTTTTTTGGTCTGTTCTTTATCTGTATAAAGTATTCTTCCACACACTCAAAGGGCTCTATAAGACCTTGGGGATGCATTAACAGACATTGTGTATTATATGAATGTTTTCATTGGTAGTTCCCAGGCTTTGGGTGCTTATCAGTGGGCTTAAAGTGGTAATTTTCCATAGCTGGCATAACTGTATCCTTAAATATGCAGCATCTTCCAACATCACCATTTTTTCTGTGCAGTTTTAATCTATTCAGGGAATGCCATGGACCACTCTGTTTGAAAATGCACATTTTCAATGTGCATATTAGTACATGTGAATAGTCTCATTAAAGTTATTTCTGTGTGCAGGATTTGGGCCTGGCTGAACAAACCACATTACTGTTAAATTTTACTCTGTAGGGGGAAACATAATCACAATGTTCTGTTGTTTCAATTGCAGGATTTGGAGGTTGTATTAAAAAAATGGACAAAACTACGCAGAATAGATCTTACAGGAAACCCCATCTGCCAAAAACCAAAGTACAAGGATAGGATTATAGTACAGTCACCGACTTTAGGTAAAAAAATTAAATCAGTAGCCCACCCATGACCCCCACTCCATTAGAAAACAACTGAAAAATTACTTGTTCTTGTACTATGCATTTAAACACAGTTATTGCTATAGATATTTGTGTCAAATCATGAATTCTTAATTTATGTAGAAAGCTAAAACTTCTTATGTAATCAGCTTCACAAGCTGTCTTGTTGGGCTTTTGTCAGTAGCAGTAGTCATTTGTTTTATAATAGATGGTGATTGGTGAGATTGTCACAAGACAATTTTTTGTGTTCATAATCTAGATGTTGTGAAACTGATTTTCAGAGATCAGTTTCATCTATTCCCCTACCAATCTGTAGCAGTTGCTTAAGTGTTTTTGTTGTACAGTGCCAGTTGTGCAGATCCCACCTTACTATGTTTGAATTTGTCATATAACATTCATCCTTAATCTTATAAGCAGTTCACACTTACATTGTGAGTGTATTTGTTAATCTTAACTCTTATGGTGCAGTTTATATTATTATTTTGCATAAAATTTTAGCATTCTTCCTTTAGCAAAAGGAAGAAACTGATTCTTCTATATCTATATATTTATACTACAGAAATAAGTAAAAAAAATCTGCTAATTTTTTGCTTCTTTTTTTTATAAAGGGGGCAATTATTTTTAAAGTTATAATTACAGAACTTGGTTTTTCTCAGAGCACAAAATATTGGCCATTAAGAAAAAGAAGAAAGCCTATCTGCACAATGAAAATAACAGTGCCTTAGGACAGTTCTGATGCAACCTTAATTTGTTGTCAAATGAGGTATTTCATTTGGGCTGACTCAAAAATACAGATGCAACCAATGAATCATAGAACATAAGGTTTATGGCACCTAAGTGAATAAAGTTAACTTTAGAGAGGCAAATCTGTTTGACTCTTCAAGATCAATGTAATTCCTTGTTGCTAAGATGTGTGGTTTGCCCTCTCAGCCTGGATTTCTGCATCTCTCTATACCCTGTGTAAGAGCATCACTTTTCTGCAGAACTTTATAGAGTCTTGCATGTTAACCAAATGTGAAATATGTATCTTTCCCTTGAAAGTTACAAAAACTGTAGATTTTTTTTTTGTAATTAAGACATGTTAACTCACTTTTGCAGCTTGAATATGGATATCAATCTTTACTGGGTATTTTTTTCTTTACCAAAATACTAGAAAAAGAAAAAAAGACTTGAAGAGAATGAATATAGAGCCAATTCACATTACATACAACTTTGTACAACCCTTTAGTTCACTTGGTGTCACACAAAATGTTCTCTTTTGCAGAATCCCTTGATGGGAAAGAAATTCAAGAAATGGAAAGACGTTTCTTAATAAATTGGATAGCCTCCAGAGCTGCCAGGAAAAAAAACAGTGAAAGAATGACAGATGAACCTGCAGCTTATGTACAATTTTGTAAGCAAACTAATCAATTACTTCATGCTTATTTAAACTTACAGAAATCATAAAATTACAGCTAAAAATAAATATATGAAGAATTGTTTATAAGACACTTGTACCAGTGATGAATCCAAAAGACATGAGTAGAAATTGAGCTTTTCCAATATGGAATTTAATTTTAGCACTATTTCTTATATTGGTTTTTTTCCTCACATCCCAATCTCCCAGAATTATGGAAAGGAGTAGCTAGTACATTTTGAATGTGTAAATATTCACCTTTACTTCCATATTTTAAAAAAGTTGGGCATTCTAGAATAAATATGCATGAAGTATATGAGACTTTCAAAATCTATTTCTTGATATTTATTTGATCTCTGTATATTGACAGTCCTTTTAAAGGCCTTTGTAAGATACATGCCTAGCAGAAATCCAAGTTTTAAACTTGAGAACAAAAAATGTCTGGAAGGTAAAAAAGCCTTAAACCCTTTGTGAGGTTTAAAGGCAACCTCTTATTCAAGCGGGAAAACAAATTAGACTGGAAATAAGCTTTGAGATTCTTTTAAAATGGTGGGGAGATGGTTGTTGTTACAGAGTTGACTGCAGGTTAAAACATAAATGACTTAACAGCATATGTTGCCATCTTGCAGGACTTGGATACAGACATTCAACTTGAAATTATTCAAAATTGTTTGAATCACCATATTTATAAAATAAAATTGGTGGCACTTACACTGTTGCTTTCAGAAGATAAATTAATATGTAATATTAATATAATTTTGTAATATTAATATAATTTTGTAATGTTAATATAATAAATTATTTTTGAAGCCATGAGGGCTGATGTTCTCCCTGCCAGCACCAACCCTAAAATAGTTGGAGTCTGCTCATTGGAAGCCATATGTAAATGGCAATGGTTCTGAAATGGTCTTCTGAATATCTACTGATATAAGGAAATGCTATGTGATTGAATTCACTCCCTTTCAAATAACTCTGCCTGAATGGGAACCACTGTTTTAATATTTACCTTCATTTGTGTTAGCAGCACCTTCCATAATTCCATTCAAAGTTTTCTGTTCTCAATTATCACATTTGAGTATTTTACCTTAAGGTTCATTACACTATTTTCTATAATGAGATATATTGGAACCTGTGATCAATCACACTGAATACTAAATACATATGGTTTGACTTGGGCTATTGAATTAATCCTTTTTTCTTTTTGTTTTCTGCAGCTGATTCTGAAACACCTTATCTTGCTCTTCCTTTTCACCACAGTCACTCTGTGGAAGAAAAAGCAGATTATTTAGATTTGGCTCACAAGCAGAAAGTTGAAAGAAAACCTCTGCCAAGAATCCGTGAAAGAAGAAGTCAGATGAAAACTCAGGTATGTTTCTCAAATATCTTTCTTTTAGTTATTTTGGTTGTTGCTTGTACAGCTCTTGCTGAATCTGTTGGAAAATGACTATAGAAAGATAGAATTTAATCTGAAATAATTTTTTTAACCATGTTATATTTATTGTCTTTAGTTCTTTGAAAGACAGGATAATAGATTTCAGTTTCTGGTTACAAATCAGTTGACTAGCTAATAGTAGTAACTTTAATGTTACTTGTTTCTGTCACATGCATTTAATTATAACAATTTTCCACAAAGGTAAAATAATATTGAAGTTAATTTTCAGAAGTAAGTTAGGGTGTGAGGACCACTGGTGAAGGGTAATGCTGTACATGGAATCATCTGAAGAAGGATAAGCAATCAGTTTTCATCATTACAGCTTACTTCTAACAGCCATGCTCCAGTTTTACCTGCAGCAACAGTATAGTTATTTATTTGGGTCCTAATATCACTCCTTCCAGATTTTTAATGCTATTTTTAACCTAACAATTTTATTATTTATCAGATGAACGAGCCAACAAAAAAAAATTCATCATTTATACAATGCTGTAGATAAAATAAATAAATATATGCAACTGACACGTATTCTTTTGTAACTAAATTAGTAAATGTATTCTATTTTACATTCAAGTTAGAATTTATTAGTATGTTTGACAATTTAACTGAGCAACATTTAATGCTATTTTATTCTTGACAACTTACCACTTTTGCATTCTATGAGTTTTGTTTCTTCTGATTATTTGTTCTGATTAAAAATAGCTGCCTTTCCATTGAGAAGGGAAGAAAACTTGCAAATCACAAGGCTTCTCTCATTCAAATAATAATTTTTTTTTATCACATTACAATGGATATATTCTGGCCTAAAAAAGAAACTGAATTTGTCATATATGTGCCTGTTATCTGAACTTTTTTCTTTCTCAGAAAGCACTAAGCAGTGGAGCAGTTAAAAACAAGAACTGCAGGAACAATGTACTCATAATAAAAAGTAATACTGTTAGTACTACTATAGTAGTACACTATTATTTTCCAGTGAATAGTACAGGCTTCTGAAATGTAAGGAGATACAGACTAATACTCATGTCATATAAATATCTTTGGAGTTTTTAAATTCTATTGTAAGATGAGTTTGCCCACATGCTCAGTGTTCTGTCAGCATGCATTTCATCTTTATTAGCATCCTGTCTTTCGGGCCAGGCTGAGTAAAACTCTGCTTTCCATTCACCATTCCCCTTAGTCCTAAAATAGGATGGAACATGCATGTACAACATCCTTTCTCCTCTAAGATCTTCTGCTATTCCCTTTGAGACAAAGCATTCTGATTCTGCTTTTCCAGTGGTAAAAAGCTGTCCAATTGTTGAGCTTCTTTGTTTGGCAAATATTTTCTCTGTATTAAAAATCTGGAATACAATCACAGTTCTGTTGAAATCCCTTTTGACCCAGGAAAGGTAGAGAGCACCTTCCATAATTGATTGAAATAAAATGTCTACATTTCTTACTAATTTACATTTGTAAATTAAACAATTTTTAATAAGTGATTTTTTTTACTGTTAGGCTGAAAGATTTTAGTCTGACTTCACAGAAAGAGTAGAAGAAACTGCAGTCAGATGATGTGCATTTAATATTTTCTAAAACCTTGTAAGTGGGACTTTTATCTTAGATGCTGAAGGTTGCTGTATCTTACAATTTCATGTGTAATCACTGATCCTGAGATGTATTCTGATCTTGTTAGTAGAGGAATTCCATAGAAACCAAAGAATCTAGGGAGTTAAAGGTTTGTGAATTCTTTAGAACATTTATTAGGAAAAAAACCCCAAAACCTCAAAAAATAGAAATATTCATGCTCAGAACTTATGCAGATACAAAAAAAATGACAAATCATAGTATTCCCTTGCCGGATCCACTAATTAGGGAAATATATGAATGTGCCCACAAGTAAAGGAAGGAAATTTTTTCAAACTGAACAAATACCTGTATTGTTTAATTGAAATTCAGTATCGGACCAAAGAAATTAGTGGGTTTTAATCCTAACCTCTGTGTTAGTCAAATAAATTATTCCAACAGATGTTTCCTCTTTTCCTATACATACTAGGTGACCTTGGCAACTGAAAAACAGGCATTAAATACCTTTCTAACCTACATCTGAGATCCACTGAGGATTGCATGCATCTTGAACAATGAAAAAAGCCACTTATTACTAGATTACTGAAATATGTCATTAATCTTTCCTTTCTGATGATATAAAAACAATAGCAATTTTATATTGAATTTTAAGTTTGTTTTGGACATTCAGAGAAAATTATGGATATTGGCAGGAAGTAATTAAAAGAAACCAAATCACTTAACTATTTTAAAGATACCTAATACCTTCCAGTGGGATACACCATTATTAATGTTCCCTGAGTAGAGAAGTTGTTGAAATTTTGATTTTGTAAACTTAGTCTGTAACCAGCAGTTTCTGCCTGACAGACTTAAATACTGTGGTAGGTATTTGTAGCAATTCAGAATGTGGTGGGAAAGTCACCTATTGTCTCTCCACCATATGTTATAGGATTAGCAATATGGAAATATCTTTAAATTATACAGTCAGCATGTAATAAATACTCTGGATTGTACCAACTAATCATAAGACATTCTGATGCTACCATGCACATCATGAATATTTCAAGTTCTAGTCCAAAAAGAAGTAGCTTGCAGTAAACAATGTTACTCTCTCTTCTTAGGCAGATGCTCGTATGAACATTGTATTTAATTAGTTAAATATTTATAAATGCCCTGAGTTGTGGTGATTTGTGTGGTCTGAAATCTACACAGGATAATGTATATTTGATAACAGGTACAAACAGGTGCACGTTCTGCATGTATACTGGGCTTTTGTTGATATGAATCTAACTAGCATTATAATAAATAGAATCAATAAGGCATATTATTGCAGGTTTTGGGGGAGAAATGATACTGAGACTGTAATGATATTTACCCAAAACATAAACTTTGCAATCATACACTTCACATTACAGAATATAGCTCTCTTATTTGAGAGAGAGGGGGGAAATACATTACCTCTGGGTGACCTAATTCTTGTTCACTTACTGAATATCAATTTCAGCAAACATCTGAAAATTCAAAAATAAAAAATATCCTCAGTCTTAGCTGCAGGAGAAGGAGAAATACAGATTTAAGACGTAAACCAGCGCAGTTTTAGCTGCACACCCTCGAGCTGGTTTTAGCCTCTGAAAAGCTTATAAGCACTTTCATATGTAATCACTGATTGTGTATTCAGAATTAGGTGGATGAAATGCTTAGAGATACCATCTGGAGCACTTTGCCAGAGCTGAGAGCATGCTTAGAACAGACATGGAGTGCCTTTTCCAGCAGCCCATCTCACTGCCTTTCCTTGGTGATGGTGTTGAAGGAAAAATGTAATCTTCTTAGTGAGATCCAGAAAGTATCAATCAGCATGTAGTGCTGAAGGCTGTGGAAGAGAAATGTAAGGAATTTACTTGCTGTTGAATCATTCAGCCATGACATAGGATATGAAAGGAGTCACCACAATGCTAGATAAAGTGTAAGGATAAAGAGATAAAGTGAAGTTCTGAAAGTAAATAGGTCTGCTGAAGCAGAGCCATTTGAATGAAGGTCAGGTATTAGCAGTCTCTGGTTATTGGGGGTTAGGTCTCACCAAGGTCCTAGCAGCCGATTCAGCTAGTTTTAGTGGTTGGTTCCTTTTTTTGGGGGGGAGAATATGCACTACCTGTAAAGGTGAGTGTAAGTACTTTTGCAGAGACATAATTAATATTACAGTAATCTCACCCTAGTGGTATATTTGGTATCCATGGTTACAGCCTTGCTGAATATGGTGCTGGATGATTCTCCGCATGACCATTCATACTCTGTTCAGAATGAAAAATGTAACTGTCATCACAAACAAACAAGACACAAACAATGGCTTTGTCTTCTGTCTAAACTTCTTTCACTAGTGGTAATTAAAGTAAACAAGAAGTAGGTCTCCTGCATGCCAGATCTGTAGTACTTAACACTGCCATGTCATCCAGTGTCCTAAAGGCAGTAATAAAAGACATCCCTTTTTGCCTGTGTCCTGCCTCCCCCCTCCAGTTCTCTGTGCTGCTGCCTGTGCCCAAAGCTGAGAAGGAGTAAAGATCTAAACCACACTGGCAGAACAGATTCACTGATAGACCCCCTGTGCCCTTGAGAAGAGTAAATTCTTTTCAAACAGTGCACAGAGAGCACATCTGCTGATGAGTAGATTGCCAGCTAGACTATGCATACTCCTACATGTCTGGCTGACCAGATAGAGCATAGACACATTCTTGGTGGGCAATCTGGCAGGAGCACATTTGCTTGCAATAGTCTGCTCCCTCTTCCAGGAGACAGGGGCTGATTCCTAGACATTTAGAAGACCAAATGGCACATGTGACTTGTTAGCCAGTAGCTGGTCAGCAGCTTGCTAGGGCAGAACTGGGGCTGCAGGCTGTCAGATGCTATCAAGAGCGTTAAAACCCAGACTGTCTGAAATCTTCTACATAAAATACATGAATATTTAGAATGCTTTACATTGGAAGATCATTGAGTCCAACCGTAAGTCAGTAACATTTTAAACAGAATGCAGAATGAGAGGGGACTACTTAGTGATTTGAGTGTGAGTTGCATCTTGTAACTGGGTCCATCAAAACTGTATCAGGAATGGAATACTATTTTAGAGTGGAAAACAAAAAGCAAACTCAGATCTTTTTCAGGTGTTATGTGTTCATTCTAATAGTTACTAGATAAATGAAACATTCAGCATGCAGTATTTATTTTTTTCCTATCCTTAGATATCTGTTGTCAGTACTTTTAGAGTACTGTTGAGATAAAACCTCAAAACTTTATAATGTTTTTGGTCTACTATATTAGCATTGCACATTTTTTATTGTGTAACTGACAAAATTATAAATATCACTGATAACAAAAGCATGAATCTAACTAGCAAACTGTTAAAGAAGTAACACTATGTTTTTAGGTTTTTAAAACACTTAACTGCATGGGAGCTTTAAAAAGTTTGAGGTTAAATTTGAGGTTAATTTGAGGTTAAAATAAAGGCTGCTGCTTGAATAGGAATATATAAATAAATTCTGTAATTTCAGTATAATTATGTTGAAGTCCGTTCCCATAATCTAATTTACTGCAATGATATAAACCCTCTTTCAATATTTGCCTTCCTGTATCCAGTCACACATTCTGTAGGCACACTCCCCGCTCTGATAAGTTGAGAGCAGCTGTTTTAACAAACCTGAGGTGAAAACAGTCACTGTGCCCTTATCTAGCAAGATGAGCTACTGCATTTTGGAGGACAGCACTGCAATCAGTAATTCCATAGTAGCAGCTATACCTCCTCAAACTCACTTCCAGCACCTTGGGATGTATCCCATCCAGTTGCAAAGACTTGGATATGTCAGATTTACCTTAGTGATTCCTAAATCGGTCATCATCTACTACTGATAGAATTTCTCCCCACCAAAAGCTGTTCCTGGGACCTCAGAGGTGTGAGACCAAGCCTCACCAGTAAAGATGCCAATGTTTTTAGGGCTTCCACACTACTGTTGGTGTGTTAGAAGTACCAAAAGGAAAAAAAATTAGACATCACTTCCCAAATACCTCCCCTTGGTAATGTTCTTACCATAATCAGAATATATGTAAACACAGTGTTTGAATTATTGATCTAAAGTTCATATTTGAACTTTTAATCCATAGCCAATGAAAAAATCCTCTTTTTTTCTTAAATATCACATTAAAACCAGTGCAAGGTGTAAGTTAATTTAATGCTGTATTATTTCTTCATATATACAGGTATAAAGCAGTATACAACACTGCCTGTAATGCAGCTTTACAAACCATACAGTTCAAAAGTTCTGAGATAGACAGGGGGAAAAATAGTCAGAAAACTGTCAGTGTTCAAGATGTACCCATCGATTTTTCAGGATGAGGATTCAGACGTGATCTGTTTATATGGCATAATATGTGATAGTATTCAGAATGTAACTGGTAGAAGTAAGTGCAACTGAAAGGCTCTCACCTCTGTTTTACTTGTGATTTTTTATTTCAGTATGGTGTGCAAAGTAGCTATCCTGACTCAACAGAGCTCTGAGGCAAAAGAATTAATTATGTGAACCTAATTATTTACAGTCAGAAAATTATAAAAGCTTATCTATTGTAACTGAAAACAATACTTTTTATTTTGCAAGGGAGAAAAAAAACCAGTGGAAATTTATTTTAAGTCACTTGGCCTTGAAGAATTCTAGGAATTCACTGTTAAAAAAGTTGCATTTGAACCTTACCTCTTACATCAAACAACACTGTAACCAGAGACTACAGAAATGACTGACTAGATCTTTCTGTTCTCTTAATTCTGGGCGGAATTAATTGCTGTATCAAAAACAAGATAAATCCAAGCCAGCTGTGAAATAGTCCATGTAATAGACTAATACTTCAAATCAAAAAGTTTTGAATCAATAAGCTCTTCCTTTCTTGAAAAGTTAATATGTTAGACTGCTATAGTAACCACTGATTACATGTCCAGTAAAGTTTGGTACAGTTACACATAGTTTGTAGGAAAGTGTTTTGGAATAAAAGACTGAATCTTATCTGATTTTGTTTATATAAGAAATTGCTTTGATTATTAATAAGATTTTTTCCTTATGGAACTTGAAAATTAAAAGTATTTGATAAACATTTATGTAGGAAAAATATTAATACCACTTTTGTCCATGGATAAAGTAGTTTTTGTAATGAAGGAATGTACACTACCCCAAATAGAAAGATTCTGTCAATTCAGAATATTCTGAGTCCAGGTTTCGCGCTGCAAAAAAACCAAAAGGGTTTTCACTGCAACAGCCTTGCAATTTAAAGTCTTTGTTTTCTCATCAGCAGCATTTGATAACACTTCTTATAATATTTGTAGAAATGTTGAGTGCTCCTGGGAAGTGTTAATGACCATGGGAGCAATAGATTTGGTGTGGTTGTGACATAAAGATCTCATCTGTCTCCTCTGATCTCTCTGATATAGGTTGAGGAGGAATCTGAAGTAACAGCAGAAGTAGTTTGAATTCTAAAATCCAGAAGTTACAGGATGTGAAGATTTGGCCATTACTGATTTTCTTTTTCTCCCTCAAAGCTAACAAAGAAAGATACTGGTGTCTCTTTGGATATGTTATCTGTGTCTTTTTAGTCTCAAAACCAGACAAAATTGAGTATGTTGAACTTAACACTTCTAAGAACATTCAGAAAAATAAGGGAACTGCCTGTTTATTTACAGGCAATGCTTTGTCTCAGAAGCATATAAAAACATCAGCACATGCTAGGCTAAACTGCCTAATTCTTAAACTTCCCCAAGAAATGAACTGGTTTTAGCCAGTGCCTTACCTAGTAGCTGCTTCTTTTCCTATGTGATACTCAGCAATTGTGCAGAGGCATGTTCACAGTAGGGTCCTGGAGTCATTAAGGCTGAGAAAGACCTCTAAGACCATACAGTCCCACTGTAAACCTAACACTGCCATATTCACCACTAAACCATGTCCCTAAACACTACATCTCTACATTTTTTTAACACTTACAGGGATGGTGATTCCACCATTTCCCTGGATGCCTATTCCTGTGTTTGACCGCTCTTCCAGCAAAGATCTTTTTCTCAACACCCAGTCTAAACCTCCCCTGGTGCAACTTCAGACTGTTTCATCTTGTCCTGTCACTTGTTGCTTCAGAGAAAAGAACAGCTCCCACCTGTCTACAATCTCCTTTCAAGCAGAAAGAAGCTATTAGCACATGATTTTTGAGAAGATCTGTAGTCCTAAAAATAATTTCCATCATTTGGATTTTTCCATCTTCTGATGAATAATGTGGAACAGTTAGCAGAGGAGGCACGAGAAGATTAATGATGTCTGTACTGATTAATTTTTTGATTGGGAGTATCTTTCATTAATTTAACTTCAAATTCTATTTGTTTGGCTGCTTTGCACTGGTTTGAGTAATTAAATAAATGCTCGAGACTTCTGATATAGGAAAATTCCAATCCTACAGATAAGGAAAGGAAAGCCCAGATTAGAAATTGCCCCAGGAAAAAAACCTTTCCTAATGCAGTTTCTCTGTGTGAATGGTAGCTCAGCATCTTGTGCTTGTGGCCCTCTCTGAAATAAGGAATTTTCCATGAATAAGAAAATGTCTTTTTGCATGGAATGTTTTGTGTATTTTGCTGTTATTTATAAAGATAATCTGGTATACATGATTAAAATACATTTAACTCCTGCATGCATTCTCCCCTTGAACAACAAGATCTTCATCTTCATTATAAAGAACAAGATTTCCAAAGCTAAGGTAGTAAATGAGTAGTGCTGTAACACTGAGGTGCCAATGCTTCTGTTAAAACAGAAATCTGTCATGGTTTTACTCCAGCCAGCAGCCAAGCTCCCCGCAGCTGCTCGCTTACTCCCCCCATTGGGACTGGGAAAAGAATTGGAAGGGTAGAAGCTGGAAAACTCATGGGTTGATATAAGGATGGTTTAATAGGGAAAGTAAAAGCCACACATGCAAGCAGAGCAAACCAAGGAATTTAGTCACCACTTCCCATGGGCAGGCAGGTGTTCAGCCATTGCCAAGAAACCAGGGGCTCATTACATGGCTGTGATTACTTGGCAAGACAAAAACCAAACATCCCCCCCACTTCCTCCTTCTTCCTCTACTTCAGATACTGAAAATGATGTCATATGGGGTCACCTGTCCCAACTTCCCATATTGTGAGTTCCCATGTCCCCAGTCTCCTTACCACCATGGCAGTATGAGAAACAGAAAAGGCTTCATCTCTGTGTTAGCACTGCTCAGCAATAACAAAAGCATCTCTATATTAACAATCCTGTGTTCAGCACAAATCCAAAATAATCCCCATACCAGCCACTGTGAAGAAAATTAACTCTACCCCAACCCAAAAGCAGCATATAAGGCTGGTGAGTCATTTGCCTTCAAAATCAGAACGTTCCAAACACGAAATCTTAGATGTGTCACTGTTAGTCCCTTACCGAAATAATACGATACTTCTTATTCTAGCTGCACTCACCAATGCTAGTCAGGTCAAGAAAGACAGAAAAGCATACATAAAAAAAAGATTCTTTAGGCAATGTCCACGCTGTCAGCTGCTGATTGCTGACTCAATGCAGCACATTAGGAAGTTGCCTCCTGATCTCTATGTCATGGTGTTATCTTTGCAGTTTACACTTCCCTCTGCCTTACACACACCTATTAAAACTATTTAATGGATTGTTAGTATTTCTCAGTGTGGGTTATTCTGTGTATACAACCTAGAGCATGGCTTATTTTTCCTTATAGGTCCTGAGTATTTCTAGATTAAAGATTTTATAAATAAATAAATAAAACATTAAAGACCCGAATTAATTACTCCCAGTGCAACATATGCAATGGGCTTTTACACAGAGAATCCCACAGTCAAGCAACTCATGCCTAGCTAAAGCAAACCCCTAACGAAGTCTTGATATCCTGGTCTAAGACTTATGTAAACACACACACACACAAAGAATGATACATATTTTAAATACATTTTTTAAGTCATTACTACAGAGAAAATGCTATAAAAAGTGTATTGATGCACTGTAATATGGCATATTTAACATAACTAAGGAATATACTGTAGTTCTACAGTACATTATCAATATGGCATTTGAAACAAGGAGGAAAATGTATTTAATTGGAAATCTTCAAAATATTTGTTTGGATTTGGAATCCATTATGCTGAGATTTCCCCAAGAAGCCAAAGCTGTGAACTGCAACTCATTTTTATTCTCTTGTGGCTGTGTCCTGCCTTTGATTTGCTCCCAAGCTACAGCTGGAATCTGTGGGACCTAACCAGATACAATCTGCGTGTGGCTTCCTGCCGGAGCTGTTTTACTCAGACAAGCAATGTTTCTGCTAGTCTCTGTCAAAAGCACCAATAACTGTTGCACCATACGAGCAGGCAAGCACACTTGAGAAATCCTTATACAGAAATGGGAATGAGAGAAAATGAATAAATTGGAAAGAAATACCCTGAATGCTCACGCTGAATTGTAGCCATAAAACCAGAAACTAATTTGACATAAAGGGAGCAGAGTGTACCTGGAAAAACATCATTCTGTCTCTGGTAGAACTTCTTCTTACCTAAATCACACTGTAAATCTGGCTCTTCTGTGACTCTGGCATTTCTCAGATTTGAGATATACTGCAGAAGGTAAGGCAAGAAAAGTAATTCTCAGTCATTTGGGAAAGAAGAAACAGCTGCAGCCATTTGTTACAGATTTAAATAGTGGATTGATACAAGAAAATAATCACTGGATTTCTTTGTGCTTATAAAAGGGGAGGCATCATCTGATGGAGAAAGTCTTGATGGAGCAAAGAACAACTATTTTTTCATTTCTATCTTTTTGGGTTTTAAAAATATGTTTAAAGCATCCCTTTTTTGGTAACAAGGCTAGCAGCCAGAGTGATGTCTCCAAACATTGCTCAATTTCTCACTGTGCAATCTCTCTAATCACACTCTTCAGTAAGGTGGATTTGGTGTTGTCTAAAGATGGTAATGGGAGTTCCACCACCACTTCTCTTCCAACTCCTTCCACTGGCTTTCCTGCACTGAGGCAGAATTCTCTGTACTGTGGGAAATTCCAAAAAGATACTGTGTCATTAATCCAGTCGGAGCAGAGAAGAGCGCAGTACTCACAATCTGTGAATTTAGGGTGGCTGGGAAGTCTCAGGGTGTTGGGACACTTGCTGTTAAGTTCTCTGTCAGTGACATAGTTGAGTTTCCCATGGTCTAGTGAGGAGAAGTCCACCTTGAGTAGGCATTTCTGAGGTGGGCAGCTGACCTAGAAACCTCCTTGGAGTGTGGGACAGCTGATCCCCAGATTTGTGTGCTGGTCTCAGTCAGTGTGTTTGGCACAAGATGACAAAGGAGCCCCAGTGGAACTGAGGCTGGAAGGCAAGTGTCCCTGCTCCCCAGGGAGTCTGGGATCAGTTCTTCTGCAAAATACCACAGTCAGAATGTTTCAGTACAAGCTTAAGAATGTGTTCAAGAACTGCATGTTTGAGCCCCAGAGGCTGACTGAGCAGAGGGACGTCTCTCAAGTGGATTTTTAAAGAGGTTTTGACTGCAGAAAGGATTCAGCAATGCTAACTTGGGCTGGAGGCAGCCCTGGAAACCTTGGGGCCAAAAAAACCATAGCTTAGCAGGGCTGCTTGGAGGCTCCTCCACTGCCCTCCGGAGAACCAGTGTCTTCATTCTTCTGCATTCTGGAGTCCAAAGGATGATCTGCAGTGCTGATGAAGTCCATCAGCACAGCCCTGTACACACTGACAAGAGTAACTTTTGTCCGAGTAGCTCCTGATGGCTGAAAGGAAACCCCCACTGAGGCTGCCAGCACCACGCAAAGGTAAACGTCGAGGCACAGCTTCAGTACTTAAATTTACAGATGAATTTAAGTACTTAACTTATAATTTAGTGCATAAATTTAGAACCTGTAGAGCAGCCCGACAGCATTCCTTGCCATCAGCCCTTTCCGGCCCTGCGGAGGCGGCTCCTCGGGGCTATGGATGCCGGCCCGAGGGCAGAAAGCGGGGCCCCGGCAGGGCGGTGGGGCCGGGTGGGGCAGGGTCCCGCCCGCGGGCAGCCCCCGCCTGTTCCCTCCAGAGCGGCGCTGGGGGAATTCTCGGGCCGGGGAGTTTGGCTGGGACGCGCCGGCGGCTGAAGCGTGCGCTCTGCGGATGCTGCCGGCCGGGCTGGGGCTGAAGGCAGGTGTCCGTCTCCGGAGCTCTGCGCCGCTCCCGCCCCGCCGGGTCCTCACCGGGCTCTTCCCTTCCTGGGACTTCCAATTATCGCTTAAGTTTAAGTCCTTA
This sequence comes from Anthoscopus minutus, assembly GCA_013399455.1. NCBI lineage: Eukaryota > Metazoa > Chordata > Aves > Passeriformes > Paridae > Anthoscopus > Anthoscopus minutus. The sequence continues at coordinate 41,059 of VWYI01015692.1, forward strand.
ATTTTCTTGGCTGCAAACCCAGTAACGAATCGCTCAGACTTTGTTTTTCCACTGCTCCCGAGGCTTGATTTATTGTGTCTCTCTTATCGCACAATCGGGTTTCGTTCAAAATGTTATTCTGGGCTAATTCCATACCCCAGTGTTTATTTTGACTGTCTCTTCTCATTAGCGTTACTGATTTTTAATCGCTCCCCATTCCCTGTTAAATCCCCTCTCTGCCCGCCCGGGCTCTCCTCATCCCGTTCGTGTTTCCGTCCCGTGTGGGTCGGTCCCTCGGAGCGGTGCCCAGGCAGTACAGACCCGCTTCCCCCGCAGCTGCGGGACGGAGCCTCGCCCGGGGGAGCCCTCTCCGCCCGGGAACATCCGCGAGCCGGAGATGCAGCGGCGGAGCGAAGAGAAAGGGCTTGCTTTTAACGGGGCATCTCCTGAGCTCCCAGCCCAGCGATTAAATTTCTCTCCTCCAGCAAAACCGTTACTTTATCCTAAGAAAAACAGCGCGAGCGGAGCGAGCGGCGGCGCGGGGCCGCGGGACCCGCACGGACCCGGGGCCGGGCGCGGGGGAGGGCGGGGGTCGAGGGGAGCGTGAGGCGATGCGGCCCCGACAGCTCCGTGATTGATGACCCACCCGCCCGGGAAGGGGCGGTCGCTGTCGCCCAGGCTGGAGGGGGGAGCCCGGAGGCCAGGTGCGACACAGCCTCGCCGCACCCACCGGCCGCGACGGCTTATAAATACCGGGGCCGGACGGGGCGCGACGCGACGGAGGCGCCGGGAGGGGCCGTGCCGGGCTGGAACCTGCGCACGGGCGGGAGCGGTAAGTTCATTCCCGACCGGGCACCGCGGGGTCCTGCCAGGTCCCGGGCAGCCGGGATGCGGGACCGGGACGCAGCCGCCCCGCGGGCCGGCGGGGCCGTGAGCGCCGGTGCTGCCCGCGCACACCGACAAGCAAGTTCCTATTTTTCTGCTCCGGAGAAAGGGTTTTCGTTACCTCTTACCGGAGTTACACAGAGGGCAAGGTCTTTTTAAAACCGATGCAAAATAATTCAGATTCACTTATTTTGCCTCCTAAGGAGCAACGGAAAAGTTTATCTAAGATTTCCACCTGTTTGTTTTCAGTTTGTGTGCTCTGCTCTGGCATTTTCCATCTTTTCCTTGTCTTTGTGGGCAGGTTGCCTTCATCGTCGTTTCATTCACACAGAATATAAGACTGAAATAAATATTGTGCTGGGTTTTTTTTGGTAAAAGATGTCAAACCAATCATGTCTTTGTAGTGTCATGTGAAAACACAAATGTTGTGTTAGAAATGCATTAGAAATACTGCACTAGAAATGCTTTAGAAACAACATAAATAACTTACTTTCACAGTCCTGTTCCCAGCTCTCTCAGAATACCAGGTGGCAAGTGGGTTCTTGCAAAAATTACTGCAATTATTTTAAAAACCAAACCTCTTTCTTGCAAGATTTTAAAAGGGAAATGACTGTTGCCCAGAGGCTCTTTATTTACTTTAGTTTTTAGCAGCATTTTTTGGACCATGAGGTTTAGGCAACACCTGGGTTTGAAGCACCTGGAATGGATGTCCTGATTACTCCGAGGAGAAGAGTGATGCTGCCCAGTCCCAGTGTGCAACAGAAGTGATTCTGGCTGTAGATCCAGGAACCATCATGGCTACACATATTACATAACTACAGCAGATCCTTTGTTTTGTGTGGCAAATTTTCCCAGGCTATTTGCTGTTTGTGTTTGATGGGAAGTCTGACAGCAGAGAAATTGAATTCAGAAAATTCTCTCTTTTCCACAGCTGAAAGTTTGTACTTTTTTTCCCGCAGGCCCTGGATTTTCTCTCATATAGATGTGAAGCTCCTAAACTAGAAACTCCTGTTTCCAAGGGCACCCAAGGAGATGAGGTTTTTAGGTACGTGCATTACTATGTGCTGTATGTCACTCGAAGCTATTCCAGTTCTAAGTGTAGTCATACACCAGCACAGCAAAATCAAAACTGTCTGTAAACCAGCCCTAATCCTGTATTTCAGTAGAGCAGCAGGTATTTTTACTAACCCAGTCTGTCTGTATCCTTGGATAATCCAAACTTCTCCAGTAATTGGGAAAGACTTCCTTCTACCTGTGGGATTTTGATGGGAGGGCAGTGAGAAATCCTGCTGCTAAACAAAAATTGTTAGATTCTTCTGCCATTTTTTGTGATTACCTTAAATTATTGTCTTGATGTCATCACAGCAATGATGATTTTTTTAAACTAAAATGCATCCAGATCTAACTACGCCTTAAGACAATGAGGAAACACCACGAAAAAGGGACATAAATTGGTTTTTTTCAAATTTGAAGTTAGAGGCTGTAGCCAATGTAAGGACCATTTTTCAGCCCTCACTCAAGACCAGCTCATGAAATCTTAATGTAAGCTTTATTTTATATTGATCATAAATACCACAATAAAAAGAAGTGAGATTTTTTTTCCCTTTGGTTTAGAGCTATAATGTGCACAAAATATTTCACAAATAATTTCAGTCTAACCTGTACTGCTACTGAAGACAACATTACATGATAACACTGTGAGTCACATTAATAGCAAATTAATCACAATTAATCACCCAAAATAAAAACAATAAAATATCTTCTAAATACCATCGAATGATAGCATTGCAAAAAGTATTATTTAGAAACCTTTCCATGTGTTTGATAGAAATCTTTTAATTCAGTGTGTGCTTGAAATGCTGTGCAAAATCAAGAGCTAATTCTTTTAAGTGTAGATATTCAGTAATTTATGTGTATTAATGTTATTTAAATTTTTAATTATGCAGTATTTGGATGAAATTAAAAGGTTTAGTAACTTCCTTGTCTAGCCAGGCTGTCACACGAACAGACACTCCTAACACGTGAAGGCCAGGATCTGGGACACCCACGAGGGCTGCTTGGCTGAGGGCAACAGGATCAGGTATTATTCCAGCTAAGAAGTGCTGCACTTTGGGGAATATTGATTGAATTGCATTTTTCTACAGAACTGAATGAATTAAAGGACTGTGAGTTGTATTACAGGCAGAGCTGACTGACCAGCTTTACAAAAAGCTGGGAAAAGACCTTATGGTCACTGTTTCCAGCTTTTCCCAAAATAATTTTTTTCATGTTTTCAAAAGGTTCTTTTGCCCCTCAATGGCCAAAATACATCTCACAAAATTCTTTTGAAGTTTTGAAATGTAGCATGCAAATTTTTTTAGTAATGTTACAGGTGGGAAGACAGGAGAAGTCAGTTCCGGATCCATTAAAATTATGGGCCGAGTTTTGCCCTTCAAAAACTGAGTCTGTGGTCTGTGGCTTCACTTAACTGATGCATTTGAAAATTATATTTTTCTTTCCATAGTTCATGGAGCACTGATCACCTATAAGACTGTTCATAAAATGATTGCACCTAAAATAGAAAATATGCTAACAGTTCCACTCCCAAATCAAAGAGAGAACATGTTTTAAAAATTGCCTTTAGCCTAATTTTTAGTTGGTTATAAATGGAAACCACGGTGGCAGTGCCTCCGGATGGTGCCTGTTGGGTTTTTTCAGAAGTCGTCTCTGGGCTATGAGTGACTCAAAAAATTTGCTCCGTGTAATACTGCCAGAAAAATCAAATACTGATCGTTGCGAAGATTTTAACTTCTGTTCTGTACCCGTGCGTGATGCTGAATTTGTAAGCAGCGAATTAAAAAGTGGCTCACAGAGCTGCATCCCAGCGTCTCCTAGCACAGGCAGTGCCTGCATTTCTGACCATCCTTGTTTTCAGAACGTGCTGGCATCTTATTTTAGAGATGCTTTTCTTGTTTCTTGCAGGACCCTCCCTGCCGGGGACGTCACCGATGGACTGTGGACACTTAGCAGAGAGCAGCGAGGAGATTTCCAGCCCGGGCGCAGTGCCCGATTCCCTGCTGCCTTCCCCAGCCGGCAGCAATTCCTGCCTGCCCTCGGCGGCCGGGCCGCGGGCTGGGGCCGCTCCGGGCCGGCCCGCCGCCGCCAACGCGGCCCGGGAGCGCAGCCGGGTGCAGACCCTGCGGCACGCCTTCCTCGAGCTGCAGAAGACTCTGCCCTCGGTGCCGCCCGACACCAAGCTCTCCAAGCTGGATGTGCTCCTCCTGGCCACCACGTACATCGCACACCTCACCCGCAGCCTTCAGGATGAGGAGGAGCCACCGGGAGAGGGCTTGGGCACTCTCCGCGGGGATGGATACCTCCACCCTGTCAAGGTAGGAGAGCAGGGGAGCGGCTAGCGCCTTCTGTCAGTGAGCGAGTGAGTACACGGGCCTTAGACACGTAATTGAAACGAAAGATTCAAGTTCCTGTACTTTGCCTACAGGTATTACATGGAAATTCTGCCTGGACTAACCACTGTGCCTAGGTCTTAGAGGTCTGATGGAAATATCTTGGAGCTTTGTTCCTCCAGCTTCAGGGACTTTGCACCAAAATATCAAATCTAGTGTAGATCCAAACCTGCAGGTACCTGTTTTTTGGACATGTGGAAACGTTGGTGATCCCCACAGAACCACTGGATCCTGCTGTGAGGGGTCTGTGAGGTGAGCAGACACTGTCCCACAGCAGTGATCCAGCCACAGCTGGGCCTGCTCTTCTGCTGCTGCTGCCCAGGCAGCCCAGTACAGACAGCAGTGTTAATTACCAGCCACGTGTTAATTACTTCCATGAAAGTGCTTTTCTGAAGCATTTCTCTGGTTAGTATATGCTCTTGCTTTAGTCATAAAAAACCTCCTGAGTGATGCAGAAGGGATGAGAAAGGGGAACTGCTCTTGAGAGGCTGGAAACTGTTTCCAAGTGCAGTGCTCACTGACTGGTGGGGCTCAGACACCGCGGGGTGTTTTCTTTGGCTCTGCTCACAGGAAGTGAGTTAGAGCACTGGGGTGTTTTCCTTTCTTTTCTTTTTTGTTTTAAATTTTATTTTAAGAGTCTCAATTCAGAATGATTTAATTAAGATTAATTTGTGAAGTAATCTCTAATTTCTAAAAAGTGCCTAATTCACAGAGAGTTCCTTGTTCACTATGTTGGTTGCTGCTGTATTTTACAGCATCATGTGAATGTAGTCTTCTGAGGCCATTTAAATAAAGAAAGCAAAACCTCTATATCAATTAGAAGATGACTATAATTTAAGTAAAAAAATACTGTGATGTATTTCAAAATAAGTTCAAAATAGCTTCTGTTAGTTCCCTCAGTCAGAGCGAAAGGACACAGGTCTCTTACACTACTTTTAATCAGCTGCCTACTACTACTGGGAGAAAAATATTCTTGAATAGTTATTACAGCAGTTAAATGATCCAAATGCCCATTTCCCAGGCTACTGGAAGAGAGCAATACTGGATCCATGTACGCAATTCTTTTTTTATGAATATACTTGATGAATGTGTCACAGTCAAATCCTAGTATGTGCTTCAAAAACCCCAAAATGAAGGATATGAGACAGCTTTTAGAGATAAAGTCTTCAACTAAACTGATAGATTAAGCATAGCAAATGCAAATAGTGAGGAAAGTTAAATATCCAAGTTGTGTGTACACTGAATAAAAATATGGTTAATGACTTTAAACTTGGATGGTTTATTGGTGACAAACTCTTAACATCACACTTGAATGAAATTACTGAAAGAGATCGTACAGTCTTTTTAAGTGAGACTATGCTGCTGCTTTAGGTGTTTGAACAGAAAAGCTGAGATTATCTGCAGCATTATTAAGTGTCCCTTAGCCACAGGAAAGGTACCAAAAGAGCTTTAGAAAAAATGCTTTCTTTTGGAACAATGTGCTGGCTGCATTTTCAGGTACTTTTGCATCCAGTGTGTGTGACAAGTTGTCTCTTCAAGCATCTACCTCTCTTATATAGAACTTGGCACAGCAAATGGAGCTGGATGCTCCCTCCCAAGTTCTGGGTGCCCGGCTGCGGCCACCCGCACCACAGGGCTGCTTGCAGTTTCTTAACCTGCTGGGGTTAAGAGAACTCAAGCTGCCAAAATAAATATTTAACACCCAGAGTAACTAATTATTCCAAAAATTAGTGAGTGTAAAGATGAATTGTGTAATCTGAAATAGCTGGAGCTGACAAGAACAAGAAGCTGAGAGTGCTGAAAACTGCCAAGGTGCAATTACATTAAATTCCCTTAGACTCACAGCCTTTGGCAGCAGCCTCTGTGGTGTTGTGGGGCCCAGCCAGTAGGGATGGGTGTGTACACGGGGCTGCAATCCCTGCAGGTGCAGGTGTACCCCTGTAGCACTCCTGGTGCCTTGAGAAGGAATTCTTTGTTTTATTCTACCATCAGAACATCTACGACACAACCTGAGCTAGGCTGCCTGGCCAGCACGGCCTGCTCCTGCAGGTTGGGAGCTGTGCCTCACGATTAATTACCAAAGCAAATATCGAGGCTGAGGCTCCCTTATCAAGCTCCAAACATTTTCCAGCAAATGACAAAACAGGAACTGTCTGGTTATAGCAAGTTACCCATTTTCTTGTACAGTGATTCCATTAAATCTTTGCTGAGAACTGCAGGTGGAGTGCAAGGATCCTGGGTGTCTCAGTGCTGTGCTTGTCTCCTCTCTTGCAGAAGTGGCCCATGCGTTCCAGGTTGTACATTGGAGCCACGGGACAGTTTCTGACTCACTCGGCACAAGGAGACAGCGCACATCATGGGGAAACATCAACATCTTCACAGATCTAACCTCCCTTCTTGCTTTTAAAAAAATGGCTATTTATTACATCTTATATATATATCTATATTTAAGTTAAAAAACAGTACCTACAAACTATAATTCCTGAAATGCTGTTTGTAGAGGAGAAGGAATTGATTCTTAATTGCAATTAATACCTCATTAAGTTAATGTGACAAATCATTGGTTTCTGTCATTGCTGCGATCTGAATGAGGGGGAGTGGGAGGTGGTGACTGCAGCCAGCACCAATCCGAGCAGCAGCAGCAAAGAGCCGCCAGTAAAGTACCTCTGTCCTCTCTGGGACAAGCGCTGTGAGAAAGGAGACGAGTCATGTCCTAATGGCCAAGTACAGGGCAAAACAGGCTTGGGTGAAAAGAGAAGGGCAGGGCTAATAATAGCAACTGTAATCCCACATAGACTTTCTCCACTGCTTAAAGCCGATGGCAGAAATCCCCTGACCGCAGCTGTCGGGTCAGGGCTCCACCCATCGGATAGTCCTACATTTTTGTAGCTATTGCTGGGAATGTGGAGGCACGTGCATGGAGTAAAAACGTGCTGAGACCTGTCCCTCCTGCACAGAGTGGTGTAATTTGGGCAGTATCCTGCTTGCATCCCGCTTGCATCCTCCCACAGGACTGTGCTGCATGTTAGGGGCTCAGCCTGTGTTTGCTACCCCGGCACAACCACGTGTCTGCTCACCACAGCACGGCTCATTTCATTTAAGTGGTTCACGTTGGGGCAGGTGAACCCAAAGTGTTGGCTTGTTCGTAGCACACTTGTTCACTTAAACATCTGTATTTAGGCAAGAAAAGTTGAAACTAAATGCACAAATGTCATCTGTTGCATCTGTTTTGTAAAACGCTGTACTTCTCATATGGTTTGTTATTGCTGAGGTAAATGTTCTATTAAATATTATTCAGTGAAGATTATATACTTTGGGTTGCCAAATCTGTTATCAGTTTCTCATTGTACACAATGATATTCTACATTTATAGATGCTGTCTTCTTTCTGAAAACTTCATTGTTTAAATTTAAAAATAATATTTAGGAAACAAAAATATTAGCCAGAACGACTTTCATAAAAACAGTATGGTAAAATCTGCAGCTCTCAACTGCCTCTGCAGCATTCTGAGCTTTTACCAAGATAATATACCCGGAAGGGACAGTATTCAAGAATGGGAAAAACCCACAAAAACCCAAAGATTCCTCAGTATTTTTAAAGGCTTATTGCTTTAAATGTCATTGAGAGATTCTGACTGCTTATGCAAGAAGCAGAGGTTCAACTGCACATCAGGAAGAATTTCTTCACAGAAAAGGCTGTTAAGCATTGGAATGGGCTGCCCAAGGAGGCGGTGGAGTCACCATTCCTGGAAGTGTTTAGGAAAAGTCAGGATGTGCCACTTGTGACACGGTGATCAAACTGATAAGGTGGTGATCAGTAGTCTTTTCCAACCTAGTTGATTCTGCAAGCATGAAAAATACTTTAGCAATAAGGGTTGAAAGCATCTCACTATGTATGCATAACATACATAGTGATAGAGTCTGGCATACATCTCACACTCTTTACCACTGAACTGCAAGGCCTGTACAGAGACTTTCTCATTGTACATGATAATATTCTGAATGTATAGATGTTGTCTCCTTCCTGAAGAATTTAAATTTTAAAACTATATTTAGGAAAAAAATGAAAACAAAAATACCACAAAGAACTTCTGTAAAAACCTATGGTAAAATCTGGAGCTCTCTACAACCCCTGCAGTATTTACAACTAAATATTTACAATGCTTCGCAGGCAACCAGAGAATTGGAGCCGCAAGCACTGTAGCTACTTACTGTAGCCATATTCCTAAGACTTTTCCAGCATTTTATAGAATTATTACAGGCCTGTAAGAACATGCAGAATTACAACTGCAGATTTTCAATTGAGTTCTCCGTATCTGTGAGTAAGAAATTTTTTTCCTTGAGACAGATTATTCTGCACCAGAATTATGCTTTTCCTTCCAGAACCAAGACACCAGCTTAGACAACTGACACTCTTTTCAGCCAGGGCAAGAGCTTTTATCTACTAGAAATTTACAGAGCTGGATAACAACAGATCCTCTGAACCTGTTTGCTTCAAACCTGATGTTTAGTTCCAGTGCTCCATTTCCTAGGAGCAGCTCATGTCCTCGTATACTGAAACACAAGAGTTTGGCATATTAACACTAGGAATACGCACGTGTCTAGGACTACAACTATCAAATGTTTATACACTGCTATCAAGGCGGCGTTCTTCAAGGAGGAACCTTAAACATCTCCGCAAACCTCGGTCATTGTCATCACAGCTTTTCCCTCGGAGGGCTGGCACAGGTGAACTTCCCGCGGCCGCAGCAGAGGCACTGCCCGCGCAGACCCTGCGGCGCAGGTACCGGCTCCCCCGACTGCTCGTGGCTCCAATCCCGCCTGCGG
>VWYI01015692.1:50262-110154 GCA_013399455.1 Anthoscopus minutus
GCCCCCGCCCCCAGCAACCCAACCCCGCCTGCGGCCCCGGCCCCGGCCCCGGCCCCGGCCCCGGCCCCGGCCCCAATCTCCCACTCCCGCCCCCGGCCGTTCTCCCCGCGCCCCTCTGCGCGCGCAGCCGGAAGGTGTCGCGCCCGCCCCGCCCCGGAGCGCCGCGTATTTAGCGGGATGTGGGCCAGGAATCGCCCTTTCCGAGGGGAGAGGAAGCGGAGTGGCTGTACCTGGTGCCTCCAGTCGGGGTGCGTGAATGGATGTGGCGGGACCCGGCCCGTGTCCGCGGGGCCCCCTTCGGCGGCGGATCCAGAGCTGGCGAGCGGACCCTGGGAGGGAGGAGGGGAATGCCCGGGCGTGGGACGTGCCAGTCCTGGTCCGTAGGAGGGAGCCGTGCCTCGGGCGTGGGAGTGGCAGCAGCGGCCGCCGAGTCTGATAGGTACAAATTGAAGGTGGAGAAATTTAGGTTCAATGTTGGAAGGAAGTTGTTTACTGTGAGGGTGGTGAGGTCTTTGGAACAGGAAGGTTGTGAGTATGTGGCCATGGTGATGTGTAAAGCCAGACTGGGTAAGGCCTCAAGCAACCTGATCTAGTGGGAGGCGTCCCTGGCCGTGGCAGGAAAGGGGTTGGGACTGCATGATCGCTAAGGTCCGTTCCAGACCTTTAACATTTTGTGATTCCGTGATCCTGCCGTGTAGATCCGCAGCCATCCGTGATTCCTCAGCCGCCCTCCTTGGAGCTCGTCCTGGCTCGGCAGTCCCGGCACACGCACACCTGAACAGTGGAGTGATTTCTGGCCTTCTCAGAGGAATTAGAAATGCTCCTAGGTGGTTAATGTGAGAAATCCCGCCATGGCAGGTCAAAGCAGTGGCTGTAAACTCGGGTATTACAGGGATGGTTTGCAGGTGCTTTTCTGCACTGCCAGAGCTGTCACTTGAAAGAAGAGTGATTGTCACGCTGCTGTAACCGTGCCTGTGTTTTCCCTGGGCGCTGGGGTGGTGTAGTTCAGCCTGACACTGCAGCCACACAGGCTGCCCAGAAGACTGAGTGCCCTGGGAGGCCGAGATGGACCTAATTGCTGTGTGCCACGTGGTGCTTACTTCGAGCTGTCTCCTGGCTCATCAAGTCTTGAAAGGGATGACAGATTGGACACTCAGAGATGCTTGGTTTTGCTGACAGATCGTTTTCATCAGCAAATGCCTGTCATAATTCAAAAGATAAATTACCTTCTTTTTCCTGTAGGGAATTGGGCAAGGGCTGTGAGGTGACCCAGACAATGCCCTTTCTCAGGTTATAAGCACAGATCCTAACTGGTGGGGTCTGGCAGGGACAGGGCCCAAGGAGTATCAGCAGCCTCTGGGGTAATGCTCTCCTGCATTACAGACTGTGCTGAGCTCAGTTCATCTGGTGGTAAAATGTCGGTGAATTCCCCAGGGTGTCACGCGTGAACTGGGGTTAAAGGCTGTGTGTGCTTTGCCAGGGTGTTCCTCTCCCCAGCCTGGCTGGTCATTAGGAGCTCCGTGCTTGTCCTGCAATCAGTCATTCCTTACACTAGACCTTGTTTTAGGAAAATGGTCATGCCTTTGCTTAACCTTGATCTCAGCTGATGCTCTAGCCCATGTAATTACAAAGAGAGCATGGGGTTGGTGTTTTTTGGAATGGCTTACTGTTCCCAAAGAAGTGTTAGTGCTTTCTGCTACTGGCTCAGCAGTGGAGCTTTCTGAATCAAACATCTACTTTTCATTGTTTTAGGGAGAAAGTGAAGCTCAAGATGAATTTGTTACTGGCTTTGGGAATCCTCAGTCTGGACTCTGACATGCCTTGCAAGCAGAAAGATGCCACATGAATTCTGGAGCTACAGAAGTAAATATTTCTTACTACAGATTTTGAGGGAAGCATCATGAAATCCAGATCAAGAGTTCTGAAGCTGTTTAATGGCATGCAAATTCCCTTACAGATGGAAAAAGAAGAAATATGATTGTATGTAGGGTTAAGGGATTGAAATCCTAACAAAAGGTATTATGGCATTATGGCAGCTATAAAATCTCCTAAGACTTGCTTCCCAGAACAAAGCAGGTGCAATCCAAGAATCCCAAAGGAGTCAGAAGGGAGAGGTTTGTATCAGAGAACCTAATTTTTAACTGGGGAAACATGACTTCTGATTTGAAGAATTCATGGATGTTAGATAAAAAGGGAGAGAATTACATGAAGACCAGTATGTTCAGATCACAGTCCATGCTGGCATTTCAACTGTGTCAGTCTTGGAATATATTCCAAAGGGAAAGATGACTGTGGTAGTGAGCTTTACCTCTAGAAAGATACTTGGCATCTGGGGGTTTGAGTGTAAGAGGGGGTTCTGCATTTTTGTGCCCAAACAGAGCCGTTTTTCTCTTCTTCTTGGCTGTACTCAGTCTGTTCTGTGCTTAACAGTTAAAATGAAGACTCTGCTTCAGTTTATGAAAGTACAACTCTTGAGACAAACTTAAACAATTCCCTTGTATTTAGTACCTGGAAGAAGCAGTCTCACATAGGCAGGAAACTGCTGGCATAGTGATGATGACCCTTTGCCGTTTACCCAACTGAAGGCTGTGATGAGCAGTGTTGTATATCTGATGTGCCAGCTAATCAGTAGGGTTTTCCCAGTTTGATTTGCTCCTGTCATTTCTGATTTTATTTATTTTTTTTCAAGGTTCTTTGACATCAGGTGACCACCTCCACGGTCTTCCAGCCTTGTGTATGCACATAGGGCCAGTGGGAGCATCCACCCACTTGTAGAAGTGTGGGTGTTCAAGCAGGTCAGTTGCTTTTTCACTGTCACAGTACTCAGGCTCCTGCAGGCTGTACTGCCATTTGGGGAAGCCTGTACTGGCCATGTTGGCAACCATCCTTTCCTTGTGCTACAGCTACAAGTCTTCCAGTTTTCAAGAGCTCATGGGAGAAACTGGGGAGAAGCAAGGATAAAATGTTGAGCTCTTTTTGCAGAAAATCCCTTAATATTGCTTCTCAAAACTAGGGATTTATAAAGGAATTCTATCTCAGTCTACCTTTAAAGAGTAATTTTTCTGGCATAATGATGAGACTTTTGCCGTTTACCCTTCTGAATGTTTTTTGATGTGTATCTTGAGATCTGAAATGCCAGTGAGGGTAATATCTTTGTATTAGATTGATTAAGGGTACAGGGAACAAACTCGTTATTGTTCTTAGCTTGAAAACAGCAGCCTGGAACGTGGAGTTCTAATGCACTTGGAAATGCTTCCATTGCCCTTCCTGCTCATCAGAAATATTGCTCAGTTTCATAGTATGGCAGGGGAGTAGCTGTACACTGAAAATGAATTATCCTGGAATGAAGTTCAAGGTAGAGTGTCACTCTAGAAAGAGAAGTGGCCTTATAGGCAGTCACAGAACCTAGTATGAATTTTTGAGTGTATCAAATAAATGGATCAGAAGTGAAAAAGATAAATATTAAAATGTGGAGAAACTTGAGTGTTTACCATGTTAGTAGTGGGTATGAATAAAATATTTGATTTCTGTTTTCAGTAACTTTTTTTGTAGAGGCTGTGGGAGCAGTAGCATTCTAATCCTGCTGGGTGACATCCTGGGTAGGAGTAACACAAGCTTTAAGTATTCAGCTTGTCTAGGTTTAACAGGAAGTCCGTACAATTCTACTGCAGCTTTTTTATTTAACATGTGTCTCTTGGATGCAAGGCTTGCTGAGGATTCTGTCTGGTGCTATATCCTTACTAGGAAGATGAAACACAGGAAAGCCCATAGCTGGGGAAGCATACTGTGCCCCAAACACCTCATCTCCTACCTCGCATTCTTCATTTGCTCTTACAGTAAGATACAGTTGAACTCACTGAGCTACCTGCCTAAAAGGTTGTCTAATACTTTTTTACCTAACTGTAGCACTCTACTCTCCCCTGCAGTCTATATAAAATATTGTGGAAACACTGGGTGTTGCAGGTTGGGGTGGTTTGGTGGGTTTCCTACCCGGTTTGTTTGTTTTGCAGGCTGTTTGGTTTTGTTTGGGGTTTGGTTGCAGGAGCATCTAGCATCCTTGTCTAATCTTGTGGTAATGTAAAAAAAGACACAGAATATGCAGCAGTATGATAATACTTTTATACATTTCAAAATCTATACACTGTAAGTAAGGACCATTGACTTAAACTATGAAGAGTTTTAAAGTTCTTAAAACTCCTTAACCCTTTGGGTGATACATTTGAAAGGAAGCAAGAAAAACTGCAGAATTCGGATAGCTGAAATAAAACATTAGATTCTGAATGGGTGGATTAATTTTTAGTTGTAGTCTTAATAAAAATCCTGAATCCTAAATTACTCCTTGCTTAAGGAGTAAATTGTGGAGAAACTTGTGGAGAGTGGTAGCCAGGAAGAGAAGTTCTGGTTAGGACTGTATTCTGAAGCCATGGCTTTCCAGGATGAACACATCCCTCCTGCCTTCAAATAACTCACAAAACTTGAATTACAAGTCCAGTCAGCTATGCTTTATTCCTTGGTAAAACATCACTGAACTGTCTAATAAGTTTTTAGTAATTTTGTATTTGTAACTGTAGCCTCTCAAAAAGCCAGAGCCTCAGGCTTTACTTAGAGTGGAGTTTTTACTCTTCATTAGTGTTAACGTGTATTCCTGGGCTATAGGCAGCAATAAACTTCAGCAGTTGATGGTGACACTGCATGAGGTAAATATCTCTCTGTTGCAGGGAGTTTTCATCACTGAGGTCCAATGGAAATATAGGATTTGGTCCTACACATAATGCAGATGTGCCTAGGCAAAGAAGAAGTCAAGCTCTAAGACTTGATATTTGCTAGAACTTTGAGAGGAAAAAAGCCGTGATGTAAATTGCTTAGTAATGCAATCCTAGATTGTAATTCTTCCCTTGCTTCCAATCTGTGTGTGAAAAAATGACTGCTGCTTAATAAATAAACCTCCAGCCCTTGTTTTTGGTTTCCCCAGGGAAGAAAATCTTTTCTTAGTTCAGCTGAGCCATTGTTAGAGGAGCAATGCCTTAAATAAACCAGCATGAAGAACAGACTTGGTGCTGGGCTGTGGCCTCGTTACATACAGCACTGAGACAAATTGACAGATTTCTCCAACACCAGTCTTGAACAGTGGACGTTGTGGATTTTGGTTTGAAATTAGCTGCTATTGCAGTCAATGGATGTAGACTTCTTTCAACTGACAAAATATGACAGTGATGCACCCAAGACTAAGGAACTGTTTAATAACTGCATTACTTACCATGTTTTAGGGTCAGTGATGACTCAAATAACAAGATGGCAATCACTGCATCTTCCTCAAGTACTGTCTGTCTTAAACTGAGCTTGGCATGAGCCTTAGCCAGTGAAATCCTAAGAGATCAATGTAAGCATGTCAGAAATAAAAATGCAAGCACTTGTATAAATTAAAAGTTAACACCAGAGTGGTTTTATTGATACTTCAGCTGTGCACTTACACTTAGCACTGACAAAATACATATTATGCATTAACTTCTTGTGCTAAGAAGTGGAACTTAGCATGTTATCCATTAAAACTTTTTTTGCTCCCATAATAAAGCTGTACGTATTTAAAACTTTTTTCTAGATAGCTTTAATAATGATACATGTTTTGTAAACAGCTGGGTTCTTGGGTTTTTTTGCCTGGCAAAGTTGTTTGAACATAGGTTTCTTTTAGCATTGTCAATATTTAAAATAAATGGCATTCATAAACAATAAATAAAATTATTTACACTTGATTTTTTTCAAAACATGAATCTTATGTAGATTTTTATTAAACAAGTTCCTGAGTAGATTAGCACAATTTCTCTGGAAAATAGAAGGTAGGACGTACAGAACTTTTAGTGCAGAGGCTGATAATGTTGATCCATGTATGGAATCTCTTCTCACCCTGCGACTTGCAAGATAATAGCCCTGAATGAGACTTTCTGCATCTGAACTCAGTTCAACCTGAAGATTCCTAGCAAACAAAATAAACTAGAAAGAGGGCATACATTTTAAATACTTAACTGGAAAATGAATTGACCTTTTTCCACACCTTTTAATATACCAGTGGCATAGTAATACAGGCTGGACAGTATATTCTATCAATAGTTTTAATAGTAGAGACAGTTGTCACCATTTGGGTATGCTGAATAAGGAAAATATAAAGGATAATGATAAGGACAGGTCTTGGATAGTAAACAGAGTTAGAGAATGGTTTGGGTTGGAAGGGATCTTAAAGATTATCCAGTTCCAACTCCTGCAATGAGCAGGGGCACTTTCCACTAGACCAGGTTGCTCAGAGCTCCATCCAGTCTGGCCTTGAACACTTCCAGGGGGGAATCATCTGTTAGTTTTGCTGCAGATATTGGCAGTTTAATTAGAATGGGATATTAATTTCTACCACTGGTGGTAAACTTTTTGGTCAAGAATAGATACTGGAGGTCTGTTCTCATATGAATGTTAACTTTGTATGTTTTCCAGAAACATACTTAAACTGTGTTTATTATACTGACACTTTTCAAGAACTGAAGCTGCTTTTGTCAATGATCCTGGCAGTGCTAGTGGAAATGCGGTGAGGGAAAGGGCAGAAAGTGAGTATTAAAAGTAAGCAGACAGCAGAGATAACCTTCTGATGCCAAACCCAGTATGATATTCACAAATAGAATGCATTTCTAAATTACTCTGTATAATTTGTTACCTCCTCGTAATCCTGTGTTCTGAACTGCTGTGAGACTTTGTACAGCATGGCTTCAGGATTAATGGCTTTTTTCAAGATATGATGTACAACAGGAGAAGACAGGTGACAGGAGGGAAACTCACTGTAGATCAAGAGCCCAAAACCATCTACAAGGTTAACTGGAATTAAACTTGTGTCCTAAAGAAAAGACCCATAGAAAGAAAACACCTACTTTATTTTGGACTTTTGACTTATAGAAGCATCGTAGTGATTTATATCTGAAATACCCTATATCCACTTAAATTGCAAGACTATGAATTACCTATAATATTTCCTAAAATTTTGTTTGAATAACACATACTTTTTTTGGAAAGCTATCTCATTTTAGAAGACACTTGATTTAAAGTTACTTAAGTTGTAACTTGCTCAGAAGTACTAACAAGTTTTATTGTTTTCATTATTTTATAGGTGGAAATAAACACAAATGACAGCTATAGCACAGTTCGTCTGATAACAAGGCATGTGCTTTACCATCTGTCCAATTAGAAAGTTCTCCTTTTGTATATGTTTCTTTGAGGAAGAGTCCACATCTACAAAGGACCAAAAGTTGGTCTGAACTGAAACAGTAACTTGTTGGTCAGCCTCTTCTCCATACTTCTTCCCAGGAATAAATACCGTTGTTGTTCTGCTCTCTAGCACTAGGATAAGACAAAATTCATCAGTTACATGACTGTTTAACTTAGCTATGAATTCTAGTCCCACACACATCTGAAATCAGTCATGATTATGATTTTGCTGAATTGTTATGATTAATGAATGTCTGTAGTGTAGCAGATTTAAGTTTACAGGACCTTGGCCTTTTTGTCCTTGTGTCTTACGCAGACCCATTAAAACCAGCATACAGGTTTTTGCAGCATTTGAGGGCCATAAGCTGGGGAACAAACCAAGCCTTGAATTTGCATATTTGTTTAGTTCTGTCCCCTCATTTGTTAGGAGGGGGGAGATTACCAGACTGTAGAAGTTCAAGTTTATCCTTTTTGTATGAACTTAAGTCTCCTATGTAACAGATGCCACCTCTGGCCAGCACAGCGCTGCAGGCTTGAATACTGGCACTTCCAGTTCCATGTTTATCTTTGGACACAGAAGGAAAAATGTCACTGGAAGGTGGGTGTCGTATGCCACGAGGCAGAAGACATAAGCTGTAATTCAGAAGCCTGGAAGATTAAATAAATTCTGTCAGTCATAAATTGTTAAATTTTTCACTTTTAAAAAAACTTAGTAAGTATTGACTTAGAAACAACAATAAAAAACCCTTAACGTGAAACCAGCATCAAAACTAATTGTTTAACTTGAATACAAAAGTATTTCAAGTTCAAGCCTGCTTTCCAACAGCTGTCATCAAGACTGTACTTATTTCTTACGGATTAAACATGAGGCAAATCATGGGTTGCAGAAGTAATTTCTAGGAAATCAAAGACATCTTGTAATTTAACCCCACATTGTTAACTCCTCTTTCTATTCTACAGAAACTTCCAGTGATTTAAAAGTTTAGAGGATTAATAATTCTGGCCTTCTGGGAAAAGTGGAAAGGCTGGAACCTGTAAGCTCTGCCTTCCTGAGTTACACACTCCCCTCGAATTCTTTTGGAGAAAGAAGGTATAAAATATCTTTTTCATCCCATGTACTATTTTCTTTGGCACAAAGAGGTTGCACAATCAGCTCTTAATGATTTTAAGATGTCAGAGCATGGTTTGTCCAATTACTACAACCTGGGAGAAAATTACTAAGTAAAATTAGTAAGAATTAGTAAATAGAGTATTGCACCAATGGAAATATGTAGAAAATGCCTACTTCTACAGGCTGCTGACAGTAAACACTGTGCATGTGCAAGACAGTACAAATTACAACACTGATCATGATTTACAGTGTGCAACCATTTTAATATTTACCAGATGTTTTGAGTCTTAAAACACTGAATTCCCTGCTTCCCTTAAAAAATCTTAATCTTAACCTGGGAAAAAAGAAATCTTGTAGATCACTTTTTAAAAAATTTGAACTAATTTCTACAGCTAAATTTTGAAGTGGTCAAAGTTTTGGGATTTTTGTCACAACAAAAAATATTAGTGAATTGGTTGAATAACTTCCAAATGAAAATAAAATTCATGCTTCTTTCAGAGATCTTAAGTTATGGAAGGAGAAAGTAATTTTGTTTCAATTAATGTAAATCAGCATGTTGTGCTTTTCTGCAGTGTATGTAAAATTGTGTTAACAGTTTATTGTTACATGGATATGTAAATACATAAAAAGCATAGTGAAAAATATTTAAAGGCAACAACAACCAGATTTATAATTCACATGTAAAGGTATATGTGAATTCTGATGCTTTATTCAAATGGTTTTTATGAAAAAGATAAAAATGTAAGTATCTATTTATACACTGCTTATTTATTCAAAAGACTGATAGCTGGGAATCAGTGATGAGAGGGCTTAAACTGACACAAGGTTTGAAAAGTTGAGCCCTTTTTTTTTACCAGCTTCTGGGACAGCCTTCAGTTTTGATCTTAGAAGAATGTTTTATCTGAACTCTGCAAAACAGTGCTAAATTCTCACCATAATCTTAGGAGAGTTTTAGGAGGTTTTATAATTAATGAAGTTCTGATCTAGATTTATCATTTGAAAGAAACAAAAATGTCCCAGGGATAAAAATTGAGTATTTAAGTAAGTTGGAGCTTTGTATATTCTTTTAAAATGTGGTCTCTAGCTTTTCATAAGACCAGTCCTATTATCTTAAAAAAGACTAGATTTTAAATTCTAATTTAAATGAAAAAAAGGAGTCTCTTCACCTGTCAATTACTAGTGTGTCACTTGTCATAATCAAGAGATCCAGATAATCTGCATTTTCTTTTTCACATGTCTGTACTAGACTCAGCAATATTGCAAGTTTAAGAGTATTGTAAGTGCCTGGTGGAACAACTTGAGAAGCAAAGATGTTGGCCAGAACAGCAGTAAACCTCCAGCATGAACCTGAAGTCAGTGAGAGCAGATACTTAAAATTGTCACTGAGAAGAGAAGGACCTAAATGGAAACAAAGTACAGGTGGACAAATACATTAAAGAGGCCTATGCAGGTATGTTAGTACAAATCACCATTGAAGTCTTGATACAAAAACTTCCCAAGAATAAATATCTCTGTATGAAGCACAAATTCAGAATGTAAGCATCTGACACAGTTAATTTTATTGCTAAAAAGGTAGCAGACATGATCTATTAGAATTGATGGAATAAGAAAGAAAAACAAACTGAAATATTGGGTTCTTTTTATATGATTTCAGAGTACTTTCCAATGGATAGGAGAAGATGGAAAGAGAAGTTGAAGAACTACAGTAAATAATTAGGGAGTTTCCCAATGCAGGGAAAGTGGACAAAAGCAGATATTCTCAAATAACCACAAGTACACATTTCAGACTGTAAGAGGAAAGTCCCTGAGTAGTTTTGTGATTTGGACCTCTAGATAATCAAAAACTATACCAATTCTCAAGATTTTTTTCTAGGAGGTTTTCCAGGGTTTTTAAAGTCAATTGTAGTGGAACTTTCTTACCTTTTGGTTTATAGAGCTTTACACTGCTGACTTCTATACATGCAGTCACTTGTAGGCCATTTTGTACACAAGCTGGAATTCCTATAATCCTGTAGTGGTTTCCTATTGTCATTTTATTGGCCAGTTCATCTGCAGATAATAAAAAACTAAGTGCAGGGGGCCAAAGCTACAGATATGTTAGGGCATAAAAAAGACATGGTCAGAAAATTTCTACACATTCTGAATGTCTGATTTTATGATTTAAAATTGGCAGAAAATAGCTAGATGCCAGATGGATAATGGACTAGAATAAAATGAAACATACAATTTTAATTATTTAGTGCAAAAGGTAAGGAAGGCACACTAGGTGAGGGAAAATAGATTTCATTATAAAGAAAATGGACAATGCATTTAGTCCTGCATTGAAAAGAAAATGGATTGTTTTTTGCAAGTGTATTTCCTACTCTGAAACTTGTGGCACCACTATTATCAGCCACTGTCCTATAAAATATCAGAGAAAAAACCCAACACAATAAAGAAGAGATAAGAAACTACACAGATTTCAAAAAGACACACAGATAGCTTTGTGAACCTTTATATTTCTGTGCACCTTAGAAAACCAAATCCCATTTATTTTTTGAAAATGGGAATTAGGTCCAACCAGATATTAATCTCAGGCTGAGAAACACTGTAACCACACAGATCTCTAGAGCCAGCAGAAATTTAGTGCATGCAGCTCACAGATCTATCACATCTATCATTCATAGATAGTTCTATAAATTTTTATTAAAATTTAGGACTACTAGTTCTGTTTAGTTTTCAATAAATGAACCATGTAATTGCCTAGAGTTTTGGAATGGAAAAAGTTTTTTTCTTGCTTGTCTTCATGTTTGTTTGGAGGTCTTTTTAAGAATTAATGGAAGTATATTGCCAAGTTGTGATTTTAGATAATAACATTAGAAATCATTCAATGCTTCAGTGGATGGCAGTGGTAGTAGAAGCCAAAAATCCTGATGGAATGTGAAAAACAGCTAGATTGAGGGAGGATGTTAAATATACATGAAGTTGTTTCAGAACAGCATGACCAAATGAAGTAGAAAAGAGAGAAAATCAAGCAACAGTTAGAATAAGACACTGGCCAGGGGATTTTAATAAAATTGAGGTGTAAAAGTGACACAAGAATTTTGCTATGTACACTGCAATCATATGGGTACAGTGCTTTGTCACCTAGCTACTTCCTAAAAAATTAAGGTGGGGGGGAATACAGAAGTAACTGCATTATAAATGATTACTTTCATCATTTTAGAAAAAAAAAAGGCAGCTACAATTCAAGCGATCATTACAGACCAGTTCTAAAACATTTTTGACAGAACTCCAAAGTTCAGCTTACCTCTCAAGAACAATGTAAATGCCTGAATCCTAAAATGTGATTTATCAGTGGAATATCCTTTCAAAGCATTCAGAATTTTAGCATCAATCATTTCAACTATTTGTTTATCTTTCAAAACAAAGGCAAAGAAAAACATTAATGCTCTTGAAAACATATTTTTAAAAAGACTGGTGTATTTTAAGTGGGCTTTTCCACTTAAATGTGTAACAGAAGTAGGAAACTTCCAGATCTAAAAGTAAGATTGCATAGATCCTACCACCAAGTACTCTAAATTTCATGTCTTCCTGCAGTGGTGAAGAACACAATCTACACACAAAATCAGTCCTAACTGTAGCAGATTCTGTAGCTCCAGGACAATGCACTCTGATGCACCTAAACCCTAAAAAAAAAAGTAATAATTTACCAACCATTTAAAAGGAGTGCATAGCTTTAGTCTTAAATTTGCTATGAAGAACAGAAACAATTGAAATATTGGACTGTGAAATTATAAATTTTTTACGTGTTTCTTCAGATAAGCCTCCCTTACATATTCTACTAAAAGAATCCATCTAATTGTGTTTGGCCACGAGATGGCAGGGTTTCCTACTGCACATTCCCAAGCTGAACAGCTTGGAGCTGAACAGCTCCTTTCTTGAGGAATGAGCCACCGCGGCTTCTGCCTGGCGTGGGAATGACGTGGGATGTGGATAATCTTTATTAGGGGTATGTGCCCTCGTCAAGATGTCTGTATGACTGAATCTGCAGTCTCCAAACTTTGGGGTTTTGCATCTCCTTTATAACTGTATGGTCTCTCTTACAGAAGAAGCAAAAAAAAACAGCCTTAAAAGTACTTAGGGTCTCTCTCAGCAGTGAGAGGTACAAGCAGTTCGGGAATAGTACTCAAAGTGATAGTTCCACAGAAAATAACTACTCATCAAAGTATCACTTAGAAGCTTTTGCCAGCCACTTAAGCATATTGTTCTGTGGTATTTCTTTTACAGACAGAAACAGTTTCCAAGGAATAAGGTATTTTCTAGTTTAGCTTATTTACTTTTGAGATATTTTATTGTATTAAAGATATTTAAGTATTAAGTTATTTAAGATACAAAAATCCTGGTGTGCTCATTACAAAAATATATGTATAATAGAACTATATAGGAAAATACTTTTGTTAGGCTAGGTTTGTAATCTCTTATTACCAAATTTATTTAAAAGCTTTTGAAATAGTACTGATTAATTTTTGTATTTTTTACTACCTTCAGAGAATGGACAGGTTTCCTCAGTACAAAGAAATCTTGCTCCTTGTGTGTATTTTGTTACAGTTCCCATTGCAATCACTATCCCTTCAGACATATAAAATCTTTGAGAAGTGTAGTTAAAGGGATATGCAGAAAGACTCAGAACATAACTTGGTAAAGGTGGCAAATATGTTGGTTTCAGCAATATACTTATCTAGCAAGAGATACAATTGTATTAATATCATAAAAACATATTTTTATTTAAAACTGCTTTACTTTTCATGGACAAACATGTAACATACATAACTTAAAAAATTTCAGAAACACATGAAGAGTAACTAGGTTTCATATTAATTAATCTCACAATTACAATATGGTTGGGTGAGACTTTATAAATAATACTGCAAACAAAGGGAAAAATGAAAACTTAAGACACAAATATTTGTTAGTATTTCACTATACTTAAAAGATGCAAGATCTAAATGAAGAAAACCAATGCAGACTCACCTGGTCTTCTGTCTGCAATTGTTCAATTAATGATAATGTCTTAATAGCTACAAAGCATACCTGTGATGGAAAAATAACTTCATTTTAGAAAGGAAAATCTTGTAAAAATTTAGATGATGAACTTTTGCCTACTCATCTATTATACACTTACTGACTGAAAAATCTGTGCAGCTTGTAGGGGATTATGAAGAATATAGTTTCCAAGAGTTGCATCCAATTCAGCAATGTCAGAAGGATTAATTGATATAATGAAACGATAAACAGCGTAACTTTGTTTTGAATCTGTAGGAGCAAAAAGTTTCTTAAAATAACAGAGATTTGTGTAACACCATGTATCAACAGACTATCTGTTCAGTAATACCATTATATTTTCTGCAATCATGCACAAATTTCTGAAGGCCACCACTTCTGTCAAGGTAGACAAGGACAACTTCCTTCATTTTCTGTATTTCAGGGTTCATCTTCCAAGATCTTTGCACTCTTTATCCAGCTGTGGGAATAAACGGTGAAGAAATTACGGTAGAACTGGCCATGCTATAATAGTAATAATAAAGGTACGTATTAACAAAGCCATGCAAAATTAAAATTGTCTCTTTTTCAAACGACACAGTTCTTGAAGGATTTTTAAAATTCAGTTCAAGGCTCTTTCCAATGACTGAAGTGTAGCCTATTTCTAGAGTAAATTTCTGAAGAATGCTCTAGTGTGTTCCTTGGTGAATAATTTTACTCTCCTCATTCCCTAACCCATGAAATTAAAGTTTCCATTTAATTGTACCTCCCCTGTAGATTTTATAATCAGTCTATTAAAAGTAAGACTTAAAATTTTATCTCAGTTATTTGAGAAGTCTGTCATAGTTGTTAAAGTGTGAAACTGGGCAACATCTCTTTTCTTAAAATCTGGCTTTCCTACCCTGCTTTGATCTCCTGTAGCACCGACTTAAGGTGCTGATCTTGCACTTATTTCCATGCATGTACACAGACACTCAATTCTGATTCCCACTGGCAAAGCTTTTACATCAATTTTGGTTTGGAGGCTGACCGTGCTCTTTAGTATGGTTTTCACTGGGTATTACCCACATCTCTATTTTTTTTCCCCCCAAGAGTAGAGTCTTGTACCATGAAGCACCACTTTGCAGAATTTAGAAGGAGAATTTCTAAGGCAAAAAATACAGTATTTTGTATATGTGCATCTGTTTCAATGTCTTTCGTATTTTCTTCTGCGAAGTGTCCTTAATTCTCTCTGTAGACAACCAGTATGAAACAAAACTCAATCTTCAAAAATACGACTTAGCTACCCGGTTAAGGATAGGACATGGACTTACTGAGCTGATGGGGAAATCAAAGCTCACAGCGTATGAGAGATTCCCTGTAGGAGTTCACAGAAAAGACTTTGAGAGGACAAACAGATCAACATCTGAGTAACTGGATTCCAGCACAACTTC
Source organism: Anthoscopus minutus (assembly GCA_013399455.1). Taxonomy (NCBI): domain Eukaryota; kingdom Metazoa; phylum Chordata; class Aves; order Passeriformes; family Paridae; genus Anthoscopus; species Anthoscopus minutus. The sequence continues at coordinate 65,068 of VWYI01015692.1, forward strand.
AGTGTGCCAGCGGCGTAAGCCCTGTGGCCTGAGAAGTGTACACTGAGGGCTGGAATATGTGTTTAGTGCCTGAAGTAACAAATTAAAGGCACAAGTTAAGACAGTTTATAATAGGGATTCCCTCCCCCAGTGTCTTTGGGATTACAACTGCACAATTACTACTCCATCCCTTGAAATACTCAGCAAGAAGGGCTTAAAGAAATGTACATACACAGATCCACCATTTCTCCCTGGATCCTGTGTTACCCGGGCTGGACACGCGGGACACACATATAATAGGAAGGACCATGAGCTATGGTCCCACTCACTGTGTACTGAGTAGCCATCACCTAAGTTTCGGAAAATAAAGCCCGCCCAGGGTGATGGTGCTCAACAGTGTCCCCACAGCCAGCCGACCCCACTCCAGGTGTGACCCGGCTGACACTCAGCATCTCCCTCCTGGCTTCAACTTCCTGCCGTAGGCACCTCACAGACCACTCCACCAGGTATTTACCAGGTTTCCTATGCCCTCCCTGTCCTCCCCGAGCCCTGCTGGGGTGGCAGCAGCGGGCACCGAGGGGGCCGGGCTGAGGGCTGCGACGCCGCTCCCTGTGCCTGCGGGGGAGGCCGAGGCGGCCCTGTCCGAGGCGGCAGGGAGGGCTCGGCAGCCGCGGGACGGGACTCCCGGCGCCGCTCCCTCAGCCGGCGGCGCGGAGAGAGCCGCAGCCCGCAGGGCTCAACCGCGCAAGGACAGCGCCTGTGCTCAGTGCAGGTCCTCAGGGAAGGCGATTCCCAGCGCACCCCACACCCACAGCTTACCCAGCCCCATCGGGACTGGCGACTCAGCCCCACACAGCTACTGCCTTCATCCACGGGCAGGGCGCTGGGCACGGGACACGGCTCTGTCAGCCTACAAGTACTGCGGCAACCTACTTATACAACAATTTTCTCTCATTAACACACCTTGCATATTTAACTGTTGTTTTTAGCATGCCAGCCACTCCCAAACTTACTCTCCGGGAGGGCACCTCTGAACTCTATTTGTGTTGTATTCCAGTTCACATTTTCACAGCCATCGTGCATTTCAGTCACTCCATCTTTCGTGTGGTGTCTCTCGTTCTCCTCCACTAGGCCGAGATCGGAGGCCAGAAAAGCAGCACCACTCCTGGCCTCCACAGCACCGGAGAAAGGCCTTCTCCTCACAGGGTGCTTGGATTCCCTCTCTGCAAGGGGAGAACAATCCTGTCCGCTAGAGACAGGCGGAACAAAACCCCCTGCACTAGTCACAGAAAGGCACATATTGCCTCCCTTTATTACCTATCAGCCAAAACAGGAAAGGACTAGCACATGTGGTTCCTGTGCAGGTCCACTCTCCTCTCTAGGCTTTACCAAGTGTTTCAGATGTCGCTCTTCAGCTCAGCCCTGGGTGAGGCAGCTACAACACTCCAGATGCACATCGTACTTTGGAAACCATCCTCATGGGATGCAGAGATGTGAAACAAGAAATGCTGTGGGGTTTTATTGCCTGATGTTGTGTAGTCTGTTAACCTTTAGTTCAAAGAACTTAAGTACTTCAAGTGGTGTGCTGAATACATTCATACTTTGCCAAAAAGGTGGCCAGCTAAAGGAAAAAGCTTAATAAGCAATTATTAAGCTGCTCTCCCAGAAATACCTTCAACTGCCACATTATTTTTTTTAAAGGAAAGAACCCCTGAATTCTGACAAAAAAGACAAAAACCAAAACTCTTCATACAGTCAGGCAGCTAGGTATGAGCATTACGGAATAAAAGACAAAAACTAAAAAGGGTACCAGCTCCCACAACAACAATTTCTGAAAGTATTCCCTCTCCTTTCCATCCCTCTACAGTACTGTACCTCCTTGCCATAAATAGAAGGTAGTTACAGTAGCCACATAATTTCACAGTAACTTCAGAAGCATACAGACTAAAAATTCAGTATGAGAATGGATATCTCCTTTCATGCCATAAATTTGTTTCCCAGTCCATCAGAAAGCCATGTTAAAAAATTAAATATATAAATAAAAAGAACAAAACAAAACAACACAGAAACACAAAACCCCAAAAAATAAAACAAAACAACCAAACACCAACCCCCACTTCAAACCAAAAAAGCCCCAGGGCTGTTACTTCCAAATTACTTTAATGCCAAGGAAACGATTCACATAGCTGTTGGTTGTCCTGAACAGCTTTTTTTCAACCCTTGCAGAAGAGAACTATGGAAAGAGAGTGCCAAGCCACCATTCTGCTCCCACAAATTATAAAGTTCCTTCCTTCCTCCCCTGCCATATTAATTCTTACTTTTTACCCAATCACTCCTTCCAAAACATCTTGAAGCAACTGCTAAGCATCACTTAACCCTTACACAGAAAACTCTGCTCTAGGAGATATTCCTTGAGGCAAGCAAGGAATCCTGTTTTACTATCCAATCTTCTAATGTATTGATAAAACATTTATTTCAAGAGAATTATGATTTGATACACTCTCTCCCCCTACGTTCTCAATTCTTATCTGATGCAGTATAAAGAGTATTTATTTTAGTTGCTTAATTTGCCAAAAACAAGCTGACTTAGATACTGAAATTTATGTAACATTCATTCAATTTATATATCATTATGATGTATCAGTATCTTACCAGACTTCTCTCAAATCAAGGCATTTAACTGAATGTATTTATGAACAAAACAACACTGAACAGTTTTGGAGTAACAGACAAAAATAAGTTATTTACAAGTAATAGATAATAAACTACTACCATTATAAGCATTTTATACACTGTAACTGCAGTCAATTCTTGCATTGTTTAAAAAAATTTCCTTAAACAGAAATTGTTCAGAATTATGTTTGTCCATACACATGTATGTTATGAGAAAGACAATAGCTTTTCACATTTTTAAAATTATCAGTGTAATTTACATTTCCCCCCCAATATCAAGTGAAGATTAAAAAATGGTGCAAACTGGAACACAAAGACAAGTAGCTATGAATGCTGAAATACAATCAATTTGAAACATAAGTGTTTTAAACTACCAATCTGTGAGAAAAATCCCTAATATTTGGCATGATCATCTCACCACCCACCCCCAAAATGTCAAAGCTAACTGACTTACTTTTAAAGTAACCATGATTATTGCATATTAGATCTTTGGAGAAGCAGAGCTTTAACCAAAAATATTTTTAATGTAGTTGAAATATAGACATACTTAGCTCAGGAAGAAAGAAAAGTAGAACATATAATAAGTAATGTTATCAAATCAATCCAGTTAATTTGTTCTGTACTTGCTTTGAGTACTCCCCCATACCTCAGATAATCCAACTGAGTCAATGGGTACTTCAGCAAGTACAAGAGCAACAATCCAGTTTTATGTGACCAAGTTTTCATTCTGCAGAAGTCCTTTAAGATTCTTGGTCCTTAATTTACATCATTTAAGTGCTGACAGGAAAATTAACACATACTCCAAACTGGTAACAAGGAAAACATTTACCTTTTCTTAAACCAGGATATACAAAAGACAATTTGCATAGTTACAATTCAAGCACAAAGTCACTGTAAATAAGTACAAAAGCATTTATAAATTTACTAAATTTGCTGCTGTTTGTGCCAGCCAAATTAGATAGGTATGAATGTAAACTTGAAGGGATTGAGGAGAACAGTCAGTGTTTTTGCTTAAAAAATATGTTGAGAATGCTTTTTAAAGGTTTTAAAAAATATTTTCTGCAGCAGGAACAAACAGTTCAAACCCCAAAGAAAGCCATCCAAAATGCCCAAAATTCCTCCTATACAGCAGAGAAAGTTTGTTCATAGGTTTCAAACCTACATACAAGACGAGGCACTATTTACGCTATTTCGGAATGTGTCCATAATCCTAACATTTCAGTTCAACCCCAAACTTCCAAACCACTCTTTGCTTCTAAGTTCCTAGGAAAACCCATCTTCAGAAGGTGGTGCATAAGAAAATCCAACAAACGCATCATCTGCCTCTAGGACACTGGCATTAACAATGTTGTAGTCAGAAGAAACACAAACTGAGTATGGGACCATTTCTTCTGTGAACACTGCATCAAAATTCCCAATATCATCTGGTCCAACCTAAAAAACAGAATGATCTGTCAGTCTTCAAATTAATATAGTGTTTTAAACTTGTGCTTGTCCTTTAGATTCCAAATTTAACTCTTAAGGCTATTGTTTTTTTGTTATACTCTATTTAAGTAAAAGAAATTTAAGGAAGCACACCACTCCATCTTTGAAAATAGGTATTAAAAGGCTGGGTTTTTTTCATTTAGGTTGGAGTTTTGACCAAATCCCACATTCTTAATGATCCAATAAACCTAAAATATATGAAAAAAAAGTCTCGTAGGGAGATTAGCTCAGCTGGTTACAGCATGGTGCTAGGAACACCAAGTTTATGGGTTCAGTCCCCACACAGGGCTGGACTTGAAGATCCTCGTGGGTTCCTTTCAACTCAGAATATTCTATGATGTGTGATCTGAGATGCAAACACTAACATCATTACCATCCCCCAGGCACCTACCACATTAGGATTAAATGGTGGTGGAATCTTCTTCTGAAGAAGATCAGTCCAGCTGAGAGATTCAAAGAATGGGTGCTTTTGAATTTCAAGCTGCAGTAAACAATAAAGATTTTAGATACTTCATCATTCCATCCTGTGCATCATAGTAAACATTACTTCACACTGAGTGCACACAGGGAAGTTCTTATGTGCATGTCCTTATCAGTTTGTTTATTCACAATTTACTTCACAATAAAAGCTGTAGTTGGTAAAAACAGCAATTAAAATTTGTGAGACTGCCTCTATAAATGATTTTCCTTCTACACTCATACTTTCTGCTTTTAAGCACTAAAATCAACAATCCTGAAGTCTACCACAGAGCAAGAATTTTTTCTCTTAGTATCTGTTCCTGCCTCAAAGTTTTGTTAGTTTTTGTAAAGCATATCACTAGCTGAGAAACTGCTGCTTCAACAGCTCTGCAATATACTTATTACTTGAGAAGCAGCAAACAGCTATCCTGAATCCTCTGCTCAGTTACAAGGTTCACAGACTAACATAAGGACTGCAAACCAAAGACTACAAAGATTCCACCACTAATGGAGAACATCCTCTAGATCATTCCTCATCACACAGTTCTGAAGACACCTGTAACTTTCTCACATCAACTTTTTGCCAACAAGCATTTTGTTGCTACACTGGGAAAGTGTCTGCCATGATTTTAAGGCTAAAAAAAAACCAAGCTGCTGTTTGCATGGAACAAGTGTTCCTCTTTACCTGAAGACTGATTTCCAGATAATTAGTATTGCCACATGATAGCCTTTTCTTTTATTTCCCAGTTTCACTATGAACAGTGAAACCTACTTCTGTGCACCTCAGTGACTGCTACACCAGCAAACACTTTTCCTTTCTGGCAGATATAGCAGCAACCAAGCTCAAAATACCCCACAACAATCATTGCTCTCTTATCCCCAGAAGTTGCTGAGGATAGACCCCACTAGTAGTGTCTTTACTGAAGAAATAAAAAGGAGGAAAACAGAGGCAGATGCAGCAATGCAATTTCTATCTCCACCTATTAATCCTGTGCCGTGCACATTAATTTGGTGAATGAAATAGGGCTTGATAAACTAGGACATTACTTACAAAGTCTTCCCTTGCTCCAAGTCTGCTTTGCCGATCTTTCTCCAAAAGTTCTTCCAGGATGGACCAGGCTGTGAGACTGATTCCTGGCCTCAAAACCAGGGGTTTATGAAGAATATTATCGTACATCTCAGCAACATCACGGCAGTAAAAAGGAGGCTAAAAAAATACAAGTTCTACATAAATTTGAAGCCACATACAATGTTGTGTATGATATGTTACGTATGATCAGTAAATGATTCTGCAAGACATACAAGCTGCTGGCAGTGAAGTACACAACACCTTTTTATGTGCTAACTTCTAATTCAGTCATTGCCACTGCCAGAATTTTACGCTTGGTAACTTCCCACTACCTGCCTCCTCTACTCCTAACATGTTCTCAGATTCCCGAGCAGCCACAGGTGCCATCCAGCTTCAAAACTCCCACTGAACTTGCCTGAAAAGAACCTGAGAATGGGAAAACAAATCCATCTCCCTATTTAAGGTCCTACAAGAGGAGACAGAACTTGAGAAAACTGTAACAGATTCTTAATGGAGTAATTACATATGACTAGAAGAAGCACAGCAAGATTATTTTTTGTTCTAATTCTGTCAAAAGCTAGGAGAAAACCTGGGATACATAAATAAAATAAATGTATTTTAATTTTATTTATTCCAATATTTGGCAAAATTTTACTGATAAGCTGTCTTTTTATTGTGTATTATCGCTGTTGATTCAGCTCACTCTCAGCCCCTCAAAGTGATGACTACTGATTTTGCTGATGTCTACGATTTTGCTTTTCCAGGAACTGTCAGACACCAAGAGGAAAGTAAAATCCAAAAGAGAATAATTAGTGCTATGTTAAGTACAAAGACAATTTATTAATCTGCTTAAATGGAGTATTCCAGTATTATGAAAAAGTCAGTCAAAGGTTACTTCAAATAAAAGGGGAGAGGGGAGGAAAGCAACCTTTACATATAAGGTACATACCAGGCCATAAAGCATTTCATAAAGAACTGCACCAAGGCACCACCAGTCTACTGTGTTGTCATAGGGCTGCTTTTTAATGACTTCTGGTGCAAGATACTAAAATGAATAAAAAAAAAACTACTTTAGGGAATTCAGCTAGCATGGATAAAACCCAAGGGTGTAGTCATTTCACAGTAAACACTTCCAAGAAAATTTGCTTAATAACAATCAAATGTTTCAGCTAAATACAACAGCTCACTCATCTTTCACTGCCTTCAAAGGTCTTTCCTGTAATTTAAAGTATGTTTATCAAATTACCAAAGTTTTTAATCCCGTTTGGTGAATTCCTCATACAATGTTCAAATGTTCCACGTTTTAAGTTTTCCAGTGTAGTTTTCCCAGTAAAAAGACAACAAAGTTAAATAATTTAGTCAGCAAGTTCAAAATTTCATGCATATGCAATAATGTGCTTGAGGCACAGATACGAATTCCCTATAAACTCAGTAAGAATCAATGGCAGGATATGTTAAGTAGATTCATACTGACAGATGTGTACCAGTTGTTACACAAGCTAACTGTTCTGTGTCTACCCAGCAGTTAAGAGACAAGGGAGAAAATGGTATTTGAAAAGGGCTGGAGAAACAGAGTAAGGAAGAGATGAGGTATGGCCATGTGGGTAGCAAGCAGTGGACACTGCATATTAGTAAGAAGAACACGGAAGAGATCTGTAGGGAGCGTGTCTTTGGTTTGGTTTCAGCTTGTTAAAAGAATGCAAACCCCCCAGCAGTACAAAACACAGTATTTCACCTTTCAGTTACACAAATAGTAATAATAGTCAATAGTCATTTATTACTGATAAAAAAACCCGTGAAAGTTGTCAACATACTTCTGGGGTCCCACAGAAAGTTGCAGTGGTATCAGAAGTTGCAATCCCTTCTTTACAAAGTCCAAAGTCTGTCAACACAACATGACCCTGTTTAATGGAGTGATATGTTAAAAAGAGAACACACTCAACATGTAAATACACAGCACTGTCATTTTTGAGAGAGAACACAGAAAACAGAAATAATCCTGCATACTTACTAGTGAATCTAGGAGAATGTTTTCTGGTTTTAAATCCCTATTAAAAAAGAAAAGGTAGTAAATCAAAACAGCAGTCACAAGTGCTTCAGCAGCAAGGAATTTTATTATTCAGCTGAAATCTTTAAATTTTGCTGAAATTGTTATGTTCAGGTTTCATGTAAAATGCTGTCTTGCACAGCTTTTCATTTGGTAGTTTGTCCTATTTTGAACTTCTGCAGGCCAAGGATACATTTCAGAAACTTACCTGTACACTATATTTATGGAGTGTAAGTAGCCCAGTGCACTGGCTATTTCAGCAGCATAAAATCTGGCTCTGTGCTCAGGAAAGGAACGTTCTCTTTGTAAGTGAAAGAACAGCTGTAAAAATGCAAATAGGAAATAAGAATATTACATAGACAAAATAAATCAGGTTAATAACATATAATTTTACAGTGAGGAGGAATTTATTTTGTTGTCCTTTTTTTTTAAAAAAAGAAGTACAGTGAAATAGGCTTGGTTTTTACTGCATGACTTAGTCCTTACTTTACTCTCTTCCCTGCTTCTCTTTGTAGCTCAGATGAACAGGTAACTCAAACACATTCCCTTAAAACTAGGACTAGTTAAAAGGACTAGAGTAATCACTAAACTGTGAATTAGAAATTAGCAAGACTAAATAATGCAAGATTGCCTCCAAGCAGAATATAACCTGGTGTCAAATAAGTCATCTGTCATTTCTGTAAATGCTTATATTCAAAGATTTGCATAATTATTTATAGAACTGTATTCTGAAATAACCCAGATGTAGATCACTCTGTGAGATGTATATTCCAAGCTGATCCACCAATTCTCTCTACTACAGAGAATGATGTATCAGCAAATAATTTGAGCAGATACAAAAGTCTAGACAAAGATTAAATCATAAATGTACAGATTCAATTACACTACACACTCAACTTGTAAAGATTTTTAGAAAAATGAGGTTTTCTGGTTTCTGCCTAAAATGTTCAGGAAAAATAAAAATCCACCCCAGCTTTCCAAGCTTTCTATTCAAATCTGTATTTTATTTTGCCTGAAACAATACAAAAATAAGTTCTGGCTACAATTCAGAGTAGACCAAACTAGGATTTTGCTGATATAGTCTAAGCAAGGTGACAATACATTAGGCAAGAAAAATGGCGATCTTGTCCGAACTCTTGACGCAATATAATACATTCAGCTGTCAGTTTCCTTTCTTCCCCTTTTGAAAAATCAGCATCTCAGTTAATGCAGATGCAAGAGGAAGGCAGTGTTACATGGTGAAAAATGTAAGCATAAGATTAATTTGTAATAAAGGCAGATTTATGTAACTGTAGAATACAGTATTTTATGTGACAAGCTTGAATAAATTTCCATTTAAGTTGTCAATAAGAACAGGAACAGGGTCCAAATAGCTACAGAAGTCTGCAGCAACAGCAAATAATAACAGGATTTTCAAAATTGGGAGAATGCTGATCACAGCCCATTGTATAGATTAATTTTGCTCCTCCCACCTAGAAGCAGCATAATAGACAGACTAAAATGAAAACAAAACCATCACATACCTCTCCTCCATTAACAAAATCCAGGACAAAGTAAAGCTTTTCTGTTGTTTGGAATGAGTAATGTAATCCAACCAAAAATGGATGTTTCACATTTTTCAAAAGCACATTACGTTCAGCCATAATATGTTTTTGCTGTAAGAAGTAAGAGATCAGTAAGTAAACAGGAATGATTTTGTAATTAAGGGAAAAAACAAGGGAGGTGGGTGGAAAAAGACTTTCTCTTAACCTCTTTCCTATTGAGAACAATTTTTTTCTGCAACACTTTGACAGCATAGTATTTTCCATCCAGTTTTCGTTTTGCAAGAAGAACCTGTGAAATTCAAAAAAAGGAAGAAGTATGATTGTTGCAGTTCACATACTATTAGTAATATCATTTCTGCACAACCAGAAAGTGTTCATGCAACTTTTTCACAATACCATTTCTTTGCTTCTAATACAGTAAATCAACAATGTAGTTGCCAATAGAGTGAGCTTACATTTCAGTAAAAACTTATCCTGACAGTGGTATCATGAAAGACTGAATTATAACATTTGTTTTCCATGACCTGCTAAATCTCTATCAAGATCAATTTCAGCTTTTCTTGGGATAAACTTTAAAGGTAATTGAATAAATACCGACAACACAAAAAAATAACTTGGAAATGAAGATTGCAAGAAGGATTCTCTTTGGCAACTTTGTAAAATATCAATCGTTAATTCACTTTTCAATGTGCTGTTGATCACACTGTTCCATAGTATCAGAAGTTTCATAAAATAGTCCATGACAACAAGAGGAAAAGCATGATTTGTACTCCAGCTGCTGCATAAGCATAGGGGTACCTCCCTTCCTCCCTGGGGGAAACAGAGGATCCCAACTGCTTTTAACAAGAAAGGGAAAATCTCCCTTTTGTTAGCCCTAACAAGTGGCTGAGGCAGCCAACAGCTGCACCAGGAAAAAATGGCAGAGTCACAAAGCAGCAGCAATGAGGATCCAACAGAACAGTTTATGGGCCACCCTAGAGCAACACCACTTCTGCAACCTCTGGCCAAGCCTCCAGTTACTGTGCATGAGAAACTAGCAAGCATCCTTGCACCACTATGAGATACAGGAATAAAAGCTCACCTTGCCAAAGCTGCCTTTCCCAATAACTTTCAGGAAATCAAAGTCTGTTGGTTTAGCACTGAAAGATATTTAGGAAGGAGACAAGTCATCTGGGTAGAAATTACAAGCCTTATAGCTGTACAGCAGTGTAGTGTAGCACAGTGGCCTGTAAGCACCCTCCTTTTCTTTGTTCCACCCAGTACTGTTTCTGCAGACCTGTCCCCAGACACAACTACTCCTCTTTATTTTGCAATTCCATTTTCCTCTAGGGAAAGTGCTCAAGTTGCATCCTCTGAGTTCATTTTATTTACTAAGTTTAACTTTATGATGTAAAGAAGAAGCAAGACCATTTTTTCATTCTCCATGGTCTAGCTTCTTGTAATTTTTACGTCTCCATTTCCTCATGACATCTCCTAGAGCTTATTTCCAGCTGTCCAAATGGATTCTAAAGCTTACATGAGGAAAGGAAGGGCCAAGTTTGATCTATTCCCTCTTATTTTTTCCATTCTTCTCTCCATCCAGTCCTCCCTCATTTGAAATTTCAGTAAGAGGAGGGAGGTCCTAACCTCTGCTTCTTCATGGTGTTTGTATGAATTCACTCAGTTTTTCCATTTCCCACATCACCACTCCTTTCAGTTTTTCCCAGGATTCCCTTACTCTTTCCTGAGTACAATTCTGTCAGCAAAATAATTATCCATGTTTTCAAATTGCAAAACAAGTTACATCATCATACACCTCTCTGTTAATTGCCCCCAAAGGGAAGGACTCTTATATTTAATTTCTTACAGCAATCTATTAACCACTTTCTCCTGCTAGCCAGAACAAATCTGTGAGGAAAGCAAAACCAAATTAGCAGTCATCTCCTAGAGGAGAAAAGCAGATTCACACAGAACTGAGAATAGAAATTCTGCAGGGGACACCAAACAGAGACACAAGTTACCACTGCAGTAACCGGGTGGTAGCACCAACAAGGCAAGCTGGTCCTCTGGCATGCAATAAACCAAACTTATTTTCAGAGTCTGTGGGACCACTCCCAAGGTCAGTCTAACTTTACAGGTTTTAAAATTACTTTTAATCCCATTTAATTAAATTTTAAAGTTTGCATTAAATTGAATTATATTAAAATCAATTTAATTGAAACCTACTGAGGATTTCCAGATGGTCCCAGGTTGATATTCTGTGAGGTAGAGTTTAACTGTTGGGAGAAACAAAAAGGTTTACTTGTAATACCTTTTCTTCTCTCTTACCTTTCAACCAATACTAATTTCAAAACACTCTACTAATCTGCTCAATCCATACTTTTACATTTGTTACATTAGAATTTTAAAGAGATCTACTATCTAGATTGGGAACTGAAATACCTGGCCATCATCACCTTGTCACAAATTCTTTCTACAAACATCCTGTTCAAGAATGAAGGTAATAAAATATCTGTGCTCATTCAGAGAGGAAAAGATCAGAAATAAAAACTGAAGAGTATTTCAATCAACAATTTGTTCCTCATTCATAACTTAACTCTTTCTGTACTTGCTTCATGAATGTATTTTTGGTCTTTTATTCCAAATTCTCAAAGTTCTTACTAATACAATAATTCTAAACCCACAATCTTGATATATGAGTAATTAATGAGAGACACAGTGCTTTTAAAACACAAAAGTGAACATTCTTCCAACCCCAAGAAAAACATTACCAACCTTTTCTATCCTGACATTAAAGGTTAAATAACTCAATTCCTGGAATTCCATGGATCTTACTGGTACACACCCAGGCAGAATTTGTAAATTATGGGGTGCAGAGGAAACCACTGTTGTGTAGCTGATTTTCTCCATTTTGTTTCTGATTTAGAAAAGTGGTATTTGCATTCTCATTGTGGTTCTGGAATTTATCAGAGAAGAATAAACTGCACTCAAGTACAAGTTACCTGGGGATAGGCTGCCAGGCAGCACAAATCAATACTCCAGAAGTGAAAAATGGCCTGACAGCAGCACTGGATACCACTACTCACTGAAATGAGCCAGCAGTACTGGATAGTTTTGAAAGAGCTACTGCAAAAAACTTTTTTTATTGAAGGCTTTTTTTTGTTCCTTGTCATTTGTCCTCATCATTACAGTAACTATAAGGTGAATTTTCCACCAAAAATATGGGGTCTGGGCCATTAATACGCAGTAGCTCTGCTTTTGGAATTTGCTGTGGTATGACAAATCATCAATTTTCCACTGACGGTTTGTATCATTCTGCATTACTTAAAATACCTTTCAAAGGAGGAGGAAACCAGTATTTTAAATTAGTGACTTTGGAAATGAAACTTTTCAGAACACACCAAATCTCCCATGGATCAGGCACAAAGTGAAACAGCTCTTACATCTTTAACAGGGGCTGAGTAAGAAGAGAAACATTACCATTACATCTTTATGCTAAGTAGTAAGTAATAGAAAAGACAAGCTTAAATATGGCAGTTCTGCTTCCTAGAAATACTCCTTTTTTTCAAACAGCACTGATTCTGGAGGCTGTAAACTAATTTTCATAGAATCCACCCAACTATATAGTGGCTTTTTTGACAAAAGAAACTTCAGACCTCACACAGACAGTGCTACATGTGAAATGAAATCAAATCCATCCTTGCTCCTAAGTGACTTTTAAAAAGACTGCATATTTTCCCCTGAGAGAATTCTATTTCTCCCCATCTCTAAAAAAGAATTCACAAGCAAACAAAAAGACAATTAAACATTCAATCTCCCCTGCTCCTTGCCAGATGTTCTTAGTAAGAACCTTTGAACAGACTACAAAAACTCTGACAGCGAAGCTATGACTAAAGTTGTGTTTCTTTAACCCGTATAGCAAGGGGGGAATAAGCAAGAAAAAGCCAGCAATCACTTTTACTCCTCCCTGCAGTTCACATCTGACAGAAAAATAGCTTACAGCCCACAGTGGAACTGAGTTGTTTAAAAGAACAGGGAGGGGATTTATTGCAAAACCCACCCGTAGTTTTCAGTAAATAATATACCTAAGAAGATTTCCCTCAAGTAGCTAAAATTTACAAGACTATTCTACTTCTGTTTTATTACCTTCCGACTGCTCCTTTCTTCTTCATCTTCAGATGGATCTGATTGGTGTTTTGGGTTATCCATCTGAAGAAATGCTCTGACATCTGGGCTAGAAACACAGTTAACTTCATTAGCACACCAATAATCTGCATGATTTCCAGCCATAAACACAGAGCATAGGATAGAACTGCAGCATACAGAGGAGTAACTCAAAACAAATTTTATATTTAAGTTTGGCAATTAAGGACTGTGTACAAGCAGTACTTTTAATTTACAGCAAGAGAATTCAGCTGCCAAGTGTGTTGTTATACAGCACAAACCTTTTCACTTGCAAAAACCTGACTTGTTGAAGTATATGAATGTGAAGACTTCAGAAGGAAGCACTGCAGAACTGTATTTAAAGATAATTATCAGAAGAAAGCATGAGTTCTAACTGGCTAGCATCCACCTAAAAACCAACTTTCTTCCAAAAAATTGAAACGTTTAAATCTTTGTTTTCTAAAATAATTGAACTGTCCAATACAATAGGGAATGAAATACATCATCTGTATCCTAAGGAAAGACACATATTCAAGAGATACACAGCAGTAACATTCCTCTCCTCATTCACTTTAAAGCAGAAGATGGTCATCCTGTACTCAGAATTCCGTCTGGCTGGGCACTGTCAAAAGAAGTTTAAGAAATCCCTCCAGTCAGCTGCAGGGCACAAATGCTTCAGGAATTAGCGACAGGACCTGCATAAGGAGATGCATTTTATCTTCAGCATGTTTCAAGCACTGTCTTGGTGGGGTTGGGGGACAAGGACTGAGAGAAAGGTGGGAAAGTAAGAGGAATTCCAAGAACATGAATTTCTTCTTCCAGTAAGGCAGGCTTGTCCAACAGATCAAAAGAATGTAACATCTTTCTATTCTAACCACAGCACAGTGCAAGTAAAGAATAGTGTAATACAACTGAGGAAAAATGAATTCCTAAAAAATGGGTATTGTGTATAGCCTGTATAAACCGCTTCAAGAGATGATTTGACTCTTTCATGTTCCTTCAGTTCACTAAAAGGCAATCTTCTTATTGAGGAAGAAATCTTACCTATAGTTCAGAGACAAAGCTGTTTGAGAAGGACTCAGAGCAGTCACTGATATGAAACTCCACATGAGCCATTAAGTACAAGAAAAGCACTATCTTACTACAGAGCTGCTCTTTTAATCTGTCCCTAGAATATGTAAAATAGGATAGTTTTATGTAAGAAACAGATGTACTCACTATTTTCAATCCATTCACCCTCCACATCTCTGATCAGTGAGGATCAGAAGTAAGAGATGAGCTATTTCTGACACTTCTCCAGCTCCTGTAATTTCCTGTCAGTACTACTGAACCTACCTCATACCGTAGGCTATCTGAGGCTCCCACTCTTCATCATTTACATTCTGCATTCCTACATCCTATTTGAAATGTGTTTCAGTTACCTTCAGTCTTTCAGGTTTAAAGCACAGCAACAAGACTGTTCACATAATTTCCCACCATCATTTCAGTTTAATACTTCCCATTTATATGAACTCCAAATTCTGATCTATTTCAGCATCTGTCTTGTATCCCGAGGCCAGGAAGACAAAAATCACAGTAGTTTGAACATTGTGGTAATGCTGGGTCCTGATGCAACAATTTAAGTTTCAGAACATTTGGATATCATAAAATCAAGAATACAAAGTTAAGGTTAATGCTTTTCACTATACAGAACAAGAGAAACAGACCTTGCTCACCTTTCAGGATTAATTATTCTGGACAACTGGCTGATTAAATAGAGCATGTTGTAATACATCTGAAATAGTTACTATAGTAACTTTGTTCATGACTGAGTTCACAGCAGGAAAAACATAAAAATATCAATTCACAGGAAAAAGCTGCTGCACTGTTACAGGTATTCCACAATCTCCACAATCCACAATAGCCAGAATCATAATTGATGTCACACTGTTTACATTTGCAATTTTAAAAGCACTGCAAAGAACTACTGATTAAAACCAAAAATTTAATGTACCAATTTCTTAGGGAAGATTACAGCATGTTATGCAAAATGCTATACAGATTGATAGGACTTCTATGCTGTATTAGCTCACATGGATTAACTCAATGTAGTTTAGAATACATGGAAAGGATTCCTAAAATAACCTCACCTATGAAATTAAAAGGATTGAGAAAAACATTTAAAAAGGGATGCTCAATATACATTGTACATACACCACCAGCAAAAGTTGGTTTTGTCTGGATTTTCATGATTGACTGAATAACTGTATTTTATGGATTATCTCTGAAATACACAAAAGGGTGTCAAGCTCTGCTTAAACACGGTTGCTTATGTAATACTTGTTCTGCATTAGTCTTCCTGCAAAAACAATGTAATACCACACAAAAATTTTGTACACACAGAGAAATATGAACAAACCCAAAAAGTCACACAAATTTTGAAGCAAAATTTTAAAATTAATAGTCAGTGACAGAAACTTAATATTTAAGACACTTTATTTAAATAATGATGCCTAGCTCCTCCCTCTTCTTGCCGCATTTTCTTAAAAAGTAAACAACTGATTTATTTCTTACAAAAAGCAAAGCTTCAGAAAGCACTAATACAGTAAAGCACAGTAACACTTTAAAAAAGGGCAATAATATAGTGCAAGGTTTGCTTTCCCCAGCACAGACTGCAAGATCCTACAATTCAGGGGTTTCCCATTCACTTTTATATTAATCAGATTGTGAAATCAGAAAAAAATGGTGACGGATTTTCTTCTAAGGAACACATTCAGACCTTGATTCTCACTTAAAGAACTGATAACTAATTTCCCCACAGGTTGCAGAGTATTGTCATCCTTGAGTTCTTGAAGTGTTATGCAAATGTTCTCATTCTCATTAAGGAGCTACTTTGGACTATTTAAAAATAACTGCATTACAGCTTTAATACATCCTCTATTACACCTGTTTTTCAAACAGGTTTTCTTTGGACATGTTCTGATAGACAGCAATTAAATGCATTAATACTTCAGCGAAGGCCTACATTTGAGGGGGCGAGCAGCCCACTTTCTGGAGCTGTGTAGTGTTTTTGGGAGGCTCACAGAGCTCACTAGGAACAAATTCCCAGCTCCCATTAAGGACATCAGTCAGCAAGGAGGATACATTATCAGATCTCTATCCCTTCTGCCCTATCTATCCCTACCTTTTCTTGGAACACCCACATTCTGCCTGTGAGAGTAAGCTATCCATCACAGTAAATTTGCTGAGGAAATGCAGCTTGAAGTTAGTCCACTTAATTCCCAATTTGGACTAAGCCAGTCATCTCACCCTATATTCCACCTGACAGAGACTGCAGGGAAGTCCTTATCAACTGTTACAGGGTCTCTCTAAGCACTTAATACACCTTAAGTTTCTCTTGGATTTTTTTACTGAACAAAAAGGTTTGGCTTTGAGATACAGTATTCAAGAAATGTGCCAGACCCAAGAGAAATAGTCCACTGATGAAAAATAAGAACACAGTGCTGCATGTTACAAAGAATAATGTAAATATTACCATCTTGGACACACTGAATCTGACAATTGTGCTTTTCACTTCCGATGTTCAGGTACCTTCCCATCCAGAAATAAGAACACCTTGAATCATCCTCAAGCATTTAGTGAAACACTAAGCAAGACTTAAAATATATGACATGCTGATACTGGTTTTAATGCTTAAAAGATGCTGTAGTGCAGGTGGATTTCCTAATGGTACTGTGGGAATGCACAAGCCACTAAGTCTTTCTTGTATATCACTAACTAGACATAAGTTATTTGACCTAGTATCAAATTTAATTAGCACATTAAAGCAAAATTAAGAAAGCAAGGATGGAGTTATCTGTGAAGACTCTGTCATCACAAACCCCTTGAGTAGCTTCTATCAGATTTTACAAAAAATCTCAAGCATCAAGATCAAAGATTTGGTATTATTTCTATAACAACATTCAGTAGCCCACAGAAAAGGTGACAGATTACATCATTATTAATATGATTTGCTGCAATGCAACACTGCAAAAAGTAAAAGCTAACTTCAGAAAAACAATCACCTTGTAATGATTAAAAGAGAAAACAACACAGAAATTGCTACAAAATTAAATGCTTTTGCGCTAAACTCCAGATTAAAGACTTTTTCTCCCCCTTAATTCACTATTTCTTTAAGGGTGTGGTGAAGGAGAACAGTACAAGACAAACTTTGGTCTTTATTGTTTTTATTGTAGAACTCTGTTTAATAAGCTTATTATTGAACACAGTTTCATCAGCACCAAACACTATCAGAGCTACATCTTAACCCTGATTTAAGTCAGTTTAATGGATCAGGCAAGCTAAGTGCCATATTAGAGAACACTGATTCTTCTACTGTTATGTTCAAGCATAAAACAATTTTAAAAGCTCACACAAAATTAAGAAGGTAGGTGGATTTGAGGTTTGATGCTTTTTTTTTCCTTTTTAGCACACCATTCTGTGCTACCATAAAAAAAGCACCATTTTACCTTTGGAAAACAAATATAGTATGTTTTGAAACCAAAATATTTGGTAATTGGATATACTGAAAACCAGAGGAAGAGACTGGCCTAAATAAACCAGTCTCTTTTCCCAATTAAACAAAACAGATAGGTTTTCAGTAATTTGTTACATTAAAGTGCTTTTTATTACTTCCCAAAGAACAGTACCATGACCACAAACCTCATAGTATTTGTTCTGGTGGAAAGGTATCCTTTTGTAAATAATTTGTTACTAATTTTTTTCCACTAATCAAAAGAAGTATCTATAAAATGTTCCTTTTTTTAAATCTAGAAAGAAAAGGAAGTACATATTTCAGGTTGACAGGACATTAAATAGTTCATTTGTTGTGAAAAAAGAAAATCTGACTGCATGCTGTGAACTGCAGTGATATTCTGTTACTTTTTTCCTGCGGGAAATGGGCCATTTCACAGGCTGTACAAATGGGCTAATTAAACAAAGCCTATGTATTAAACACATTTACTCAACACTAAAGCCAAGCATAGAACTTTACCATTTTGCCAGTTCAAGCAACACAGAAAGCTGCATGGATTTAGCTGGAAAGCTGGTTACAGCTTTCAACTGAAAGAAGGTGCCAGTTTGCCCCGAAATGAATTCACACACAAAGTGCTGTTCTCCAGATTTAACTGGAGCTTTGTCCTAACACCACCCTCCATTCACCAGTGGTGGAGGTGAACACTCGTGCAGTTCTTCTGCTGGGAACAGCTTAGGTACAAGCTTATTCATCATTTCCTTTAGCAGCTCAGCTTGGTTATCCCAAACAATTTCAGCAAGCTAATTAAGCCACTTGGTTACTGTGCTTTAAAGAAGTTCTGGAGCACACATGAACTGCTCTTAACAAAAAAAAAAGATGGAGGCAGTGACTGACTGCCAGCAACAAGCAGCAAGTAACAGCTGGGCCCTCAAACAGTACAGCCACTGGCAAAACAAACACCTGCCCTACAGCAACAATTTAGAGTGGAATCTGTACCCCTGGAATTAAGATTAGTTAATTGCCTTCAAATTGATTTGTAACTTGGTTTTCAGAAAACAAAAACACTTCTGTACTCTTCAGTCTGTCGATTTTTCTTCAATGGATGGCCATATAAAGTTTATTTTTTTTATACTGAAGAGCTCCGATTAGGTAAAATACATTTTTTGATTAAATACCTAATTTTGACTTCTGTATTTAATATATCTTTTCATCTCATGTCTTTTCAACAGCCCTTATAAAACAGAAATGAAACTACTTACTGGTTGCATAGCTCTGGCTGTCTAACTAAATTTTGAATGAATTCATTCAGTCCTGCTCTTCTCTGTTTAATAAAATCTGAAAAAAATAGATTTATGAGAATCATCAGTCAGCTTGTGAAAAAGACTTATTTTCTTATTCAGGATTTTTAAGACTTAACACAGCAGTTAAAAGCAGACTAACTTATGACTGATTTAGAACAGGATTGGTTCTACATATGAAAACTGAAAGCTTAAAACATTGAGCTGAAAGAAGAAATTTCAATTTTTCTGCAACGCTACTTAAAAATGTTGAAAGCCAGGTGGATTAGAAGTGTCACCTTGTGCTTCAAGAACAGTGTGTAACCACAGCAGGCTAACCTGTGCAGCCTTCATTGCACAGATGAACACTTCAGCACCTGATTCCACAGAAACAAAAATCCCAAGAACCCACAGGCAAAACTTGACATCAGCTGCACAAGTCAAAATTTCACATGATCAGTCCCACCAAGCAGTGCATTTCCAAATTATATGTATGGCAGGGGGAAAATTGCACATTGGTCCTACCAGCAGACACCCAGATTAGAGCCATCAAAGATAACAATAAAATACTTTCCTTCAGATTTTGGACATAATCTCCAACGTTAAAAAAGATAATCCTTGGAATCCCTTCCCTAATCTACATCTTAAGACACATAAGTGTTCTGTAGCAACATGGAAAGATACACAAAGGATTTAGAATAGAAAGAAAATATAAAATGGAATAATTGTATCTTTCGTTACTCATATCAACAATAATTTTTTATGGAAAAAGAATATTTTAACTCATGCACAAACTTTCAAGGCATTCCAATGACTGTCATATGCAGATTACTGACAATTATTAAAATTTTAAATAAAAATTAAGTTTTAATTAACAGTTGTACTTAAAATATTAAGAAAAATGTCCATATTGTTTCAGGGATATAATCCCTGAACCTTTCCTAGGGTATTTAATAATCCCAAATTACTCACATCTAACAGAAAGGTAAATTTGCATACAGATATTATATTATGGGAGTGGACAACATCAGCAATTTCAGTGTGGCAGATGTACAGTGTCATCAGTCACTCTAAGCCTACAGGTCTATCTACTGGTGCTGGTGAAGATAAAACCTGTAACATCTCAAATTTTCAGGTTCTGTGTTCTGACTGGTTTCCGTTCCATTTTTTCAATTTAAAACAAGATTAGTTTCAAAATAACCTAAGTGCCAATAAAATTGGATCATTTAAATGGCAACTTAAATGACAGTATTTTTGGTACTTTTGAGTAAAGGGATATAAAGGTCTCGCTCTACTGCATTTCAGTGCAACAGTACAATGCTGCATACCCAATGGCTTACAGAAGTAAAATACCTTTTCAATATTTGTAAAATATGTAACTTGTTTCAGGAGCCAGCAGAAATATTACATCAAAGCTTCAATAAATCAGTGCTAAGAAAAAGAATTATTTACATAAGCATCATGGCTCCATCTCCACCCTGCCTCACAGCAAGAAACATCTTGAGAACTCATAGTTTCTCATACTTCAAGGATTTCAGTGTAGCGTATGGAAATTTAAAACAAGTTTGAGGACTTTGTTTTACATATATAATTTTAATAAAGTTTTTGTTGAGGTTTTATTCCCCCTTAAAACTCCAGTTTCCTAAATTTGGCTCCAAGAAATCCACCTGCATATTTGCCTGTACAGCAAACCAGACTGCATGGCATTCTCTGGTCTTCAGCCAGTTCTGAGAATCCTAGGGTTAGAGAAAAGGAACCAGAACTAAACAAAAAGTCCCTGTAGACAAAATACAAGTCAAACTTCTGGCAGTCATTTACAACTTTATCAGAAGAGATCATCAGAGCCTGGATATTTGTGTTTGATTATTCTAATAAAAAATAAAATGGAATTTCACGTCAAGATCCAGATAATTAACCACAACTGCCAAAAACTAGGTTTGTTTGTCAGAACTTCAAAAAAACCAGACTTACACATCCTAATCCTAAGAGCTCAACTGCTTTGGATCCATTTGTTCCTCAGCAAAGGAGGGAATGAAATTATTGAAACAGGTGCAAGAGGAGATGAAGCTACAGTCTGACCACATCAGCAAGCAAGAGAAGGTTGGGAGGGGTCCAAAGAGCATCAGGAATGTACAGTACAAACACACAGAGCAATGGCCTGGCCTTCCCATTTGCCTTTTTAGTTATTCATCTGTGGTGCCACCCAGGTTACTTCAAGGCACTTTACAAATGATTTTCATTAGTATTTCGCTCAGTACAGAGCAAGCTAAATGGGGACCTATCACTGGTAACTGGAGCACAACATGTTCACATCAGACACATTTCCTGTTGTTGTTCCACTTACAGAAGAAGTTCATTTTCACCTAAACTGTACAAGGAAGCACATTTAGATACAGAGAGTTCAAAAGTCCTCAAAGATAAATCCTTGAGTTACTTCATTTCTCAGAGGAGGTGGTGGGGGAAGTCAGACAAAGAAAGTTTAAAATGGACTATGCATAACACTTAGGCAGAGTCTGGGGTTTGGTATTTGCTTTTATAGGAGAGAGATCACACCTGACAGTTTAAAATCAGAATCAGAACACAGGAGGATTGGGAGGAGCTATAGCCTTCAGTGCAAGAGAGGCATTGGGCGACCAAGCAATGCTTTGTTCACTGTCATAAGGTAAAACACCTACCCACAATAGTTCCTGCTCTTGGCTGAAGCATGACTAAACTTTGTTTTAGTCACTGTTTTGAGTGACTGCAAAACTCATCTAAGATAGCTTCTTGTAGGCTGGAATAGATCAATTTTCATATAAAGAAACTGACAAAATGAATAACAAGATGATGACATACCAGGATCAAAATTATCTCCAAATATTCTTTTAGCTGGAATCTTCAGGTTCATGGTGGGAAATTGCTTCTTTAACTGAAAACAAAACACATAAAATTGGATTGTGCTTAGACATTAAAGTACCTAGAAATAATAGCATTTTGTTTGTTTTCCAACGAACAGTTTGAACACCTGATTATTAGTAATTCTTTGCTATGCCATTTCCTCTGCTCATACACATAGGGGAAAAAACACACCCAGAACAATCTGTACTCAGCTTGTTTGCAATAGACATACTCTTTTAAAAAGGCCATAACATCTTTATCTTATGGACTACTAGAGCAATAGTTCAAAATTATTTGCCCCAGGTTGAAAAAACAAATTTCAGTGTTGTTTTTATTTTTCTTCTTCCTCAGTCAATTCTCTATCTCTTTTGAGCTTGTTTTTCTCTTGCTTGCTTGCACAGGGATGTATGCATGAGTTTTATGATGGGCTGGGGATACAGGCATCTGGGTTTTATCCAAATTACATTCTTAAAGCTTTAGAAATCACGTGTGGTCTACCCCTACATCAAAATTGCAAACAGGTGAACAGTGTATTTTAGGATCCTGCACTGGAAAATTCAATTATTATTACACTTGATAAACTGACCAGAAGATAGTATACAACAATGAATTATATATTAAAAAAAATCCCCAAACCTGACACTAATCAAGCCTTGACTACATTTACTTTACCTTCATGTGTTCCAGAAGAGCAATCTTAGTCTCATACTCTTTAAGAGAGTAGTTTTCTAATACAGTAGCTAGCAATTCTTCTTCCCTTAGCAATGTCAGTATTTCTTTCAGTTAGCAGCACAAGTTCTTTTTGATGTATGTATTGACTGAATTACACTGATCAGAAACTGGACTAAATGTCCTCCTGATTACGCTTCCCCAGCGCCTCACTTCTATGTCAGAGCGACCAGGGCTGAACAAACTTCAGCAGAGGAAGGCCAATCCAAATGGCAAGAGAACGCAGCAAAGGAACAAATCACCAACAACCCCTCTGAAAGAAGGGTTTTCTGTTTTCACATCCCTTACAGCCCCATCCCTGCAAGATGCAGACAAAGCATAGCATGGGGTATCCAGGGGCATTTCAGCTCAAACATTTCCAAGAACATTTCCAAGCCCACAGCCTGTGTTGAGAGACCACTGCCACATGCAAATCCATGCACAGGGAGGCAGAAGAGAGAACGCCTGACTACTTCCCAGAGATTGTGGAAGGGAAGGCACAAATAAGTAGCTGGTAATATTTTAGTATGGAATTGAAAGGGAATTATTTCATTTTTTGTTAAAGCAAAAATTATGGTCTCTAAACACAAAGAACTGGAGGAAAGTATGGAGCACACATAACTAAGACTCGTAACTGAACAAGTATTTACCCCACTTGCCCCCTATGTAAAAAGGGCAAAATCCTCTTGTAGCAACAAACCCAAGAAAACCATACTTAGTTACTGAAAGGGCCCCTTTTTTTTGAACACTGACCACATTTCTTTTGTGCAAAAAATCATACCTGCTGTGAAACTGCAGGTATGAATTGCCATCAATGACTAGAAAATTTCTGTTAAGAAACAGGATTTGTTCATTGCTTTCAGTACTTCAAAGAAAAACCATTTATTTTAGGAGAAACACATCTATCTAGATGTTTTGTGGAGTTTTTTTATCATGAACAAAAGCGCATTTTATATGTTTTGACAACAACTAAACTGGAAGTTTCATTAAGCTATGATCCCAAAGAACCATAAAAAATGTGACAAGTAAGTGGATTTTGAGTCTGAAATTCAAACAAACTGAAATTTAAAATACCCACTCTGTCTTTTTCTTTAATTAGGCTCCTATGGCTATTAAATGTTGACTCAAACTCCTCAAGAGAGGATTGACTCAAACCATAACATTGCAAAGAAGTGTTACTCTGCTATTCTGGCATGATTTCATAGCTTGTTTCTTGCTTACCGTATTGTAGAGTTTATCAAACTCTGCATACCGTCGAAAGACAAACCACTCATTTCTGCCAACAGAGACCAACACTTTGTAAACCTGTAGGAACAAGAACAGTGTTATTGTCCACAAAGCTTAGTAAAGCCTCCCAGGTTAAATCTTGTGGTGGAAGTAAAGGCAGGTTGTTACATTTACTGTGTAAATGCACTTATCAAACCATGTATTTCTTACAGCTAAGTCACATAGACATCAACAGAAATGATTAAAAGAACAATTAAGGGATTCTGGTTCTTCACAGAAATTTTTTTAAACACCAGGTAAGCAAAAGCTAACACCTAAATTGATTTGGTGGAGTTTCATAAATTAGTTAATATCCAAAAACAACACCTGGCCATCAGATTATTCGTCTATGTAATAGAATACTAGTAGTCTATTAAAATTTAATATGAAATTTTTTTAAATTCTATGATCCATAATAAAGACTAATATTAAAGAAGCAAAGCATTTTAAAATACTGAAGACTGCCTTCTCCAAAACCTAAAGAGAAATTATATAGGGAAGGTACAAAGATAACAGTTCATTTGAGCACCTTGAATATAGAATAATCCCGACTGATAGCACAATTGTTCAGGGAAAAAAAAAGGTGCTGTGGCTGAAATACAGCCCATATAACGTAATATGCAGCACTGGGATGAAGGGAAGTAGAGCTGGAATTTTTTGCATGCTTCTGGCCTTCCAAATGCCATGTCACAGAGCACTTCAGTAACTAGATTGTCAGTCCCCAGATTCACAATCTGTGTGTCCAGCAGGCTTCTCCTGTCCCTCAGGCAATCAGTTGACTTCATTTTTCTACTTTCTTGTAATTCCAGAAGGAGCTCAGCTGTTCCTTCAGGGACAAGGAGGGGCACAGCTAGGAAATGAGTGCAGAGCACTGCTAATTCCCAATGCAGATAACTGGACCAATGCCCCAGTCCCCGTCCTGCCCTGCAACAGCACCTTGGCTCTCTAACTCTGCAGTGGAAGCAGCAGCCAGCACCATTGGCTCCTCAGCCTGACAGCTGCAGCCGTGCTGTGTTAACTGCTCACATAAGCTGTTCTCAGTCCCAGGCCCTGGGGAACACAGGGAGCTGGATGGAAGCATCCAGCAGAATGCTGATGAGACCTTCTAAGAAAACCCACTTTGCCTCATACTGCTAAACAAGTGTTAGCATAAAACCTACCCACTCCTCTTCTACAGCCTCCCTACACTGCAAACAGTGAAAGCTTCAGCTGCAAAACTTAAGCACTATCCTCCTGAACTGGGTCTCTTATACAGCAACCAAATTCTGTGAGAAATGTTCAAACACAAATCACCTCAGCTCCCCAAGACTGCCTGGCAAATCAATGCCAACACACCTGAGCAGAGGGCCAAGGCAGCTGGACAGAAAGCACAGATAGCAGAGTGCACAGGCAAGCATAACTCAGGATATGAGATGATATCCACCTCCTTGGCAACTGCCAAATTAAAACAATTTTGTTCTCAGAGTAGCTGTTGAACAATGACACAATCAACATTTTTTACACAAGAGAGCATAAAAAAACCTGTATGAGGTCATCCAATTCACACCACTAACAAAGCTCTTGCACACTCCAACAAAGGCAGAGCTGAAAGTGCAACAGTTACGGACACACTAAGCGGTAAGAAAACACACAGTATCTACAAAGGATGGTAAAACATAAAACCCTGACATGTCTGGGCTGTATTACTACTCTCAACTACACCTATGTAATGATTAGAGACATGTACAATGCTTATTTCTGGAAAGGTGGCAGAGAGGAATCTAGACTGACTTAGATAACAACCTTTTAAAGTCTAATCATTCCTAATCCAAATTTGGTCTTAGAAAACTCCTTAAACATAGATATGATGCATCCACAATTCATACTCTGTGGGTAAAAACCACAAAGCTTTAAGAAAAATAAAAAAGGAAGGAAATGAAACAGAATTCCTGAAAACACCAGCATAAAATATCTTCCCAGATACAGACAGGACAGGATCCAGCTATTTCTGGATGCAGTAGGATTTCTTCACAAAAGAATTCATTGAAATTAAAAGCCTTCAACTCTGTTTGTGGTAGTTCATGCTCCTGGGATTAAATGCTTGATTTTCACTAAACAAAGAAAAATAAAAAGGTAGGCTGTTTTCCAATTTTGACAGAACAAGGAAGTAAGTAAGGAAACTATTTATTGTCAACAATTTAAAAAGAAAAAAAAAAGAAAAGCAACTTGAATTTCCACAGGGTTGAGGATTAATATTATACATCACAGGTCTGAGACAAAGTTTTCAGATTTCATCAGACAAACAGCACCCTTGAAAGAGATTTTTTAATAAGCCTGTATATGATCTGGGTGTAAAGGGAGATGAGAACAGGTCAGAAGAGAAAATCAAGCCTCAGACATCAAACAGCATAGGGATAAAAGTGAGAAACCCAAAACAAAGCTATTCGTCAAGACAGGCAAAAGAATGACCTAATATGCAGCAAGGACAGAAAGCAATTAATATAGGCTAGATATGGTCCGAAACAAGGAAATACTTTACTTTATGGAGAAAATAAATGCTGAATCTTCAGGAAAATGCAGGACAGTGAACTAGTGTGGATTTACATAGAAGCTCATTGCCATGAATAAACAGCCAAAAAATGCAAACATGTAATTATTTGAAAAAAGAAAAAAAATGGTAGTAAATATATCAAAAGTATGCAATATTTAACAAAACCAAATCAAATATTCAATAAAAGGTCATGAAAATGCTCAGGAGGCATGAGAAATTCACTTCCAGAGACAAAACTGAAAAGCTCATTTAATTATCAGAATGACAACTGCTCAGAGACATGATTGTTTTTAAAAATGCTTTATCAGAGGAAGTGTGAGGGGAAAAAGCAGAGCTAGCAAAAGCTAAGTTGCATATACTTGTCTTGTTTCCATGCCAGCATTAAGTGAGCCATCAAAAGGTTTGAGCTGAAATTCGGTTTCTATTCAGACCAGTAAAATTCTAGAAGCATCTAGAAGCAGCAGTGATACATACTGTGAGCAATGGTAAGGTGAAGACTATACAGTCACCTGAAATCTCTCCTAGCCTTTATCTCTCTGACCTTTCTTTTCACCCCAAATGAAAACCCTTCTTACTGCTCCTTATAGAAATGGCACTAGTGTGGCCATCAAGAGACAGTTATACCTACCACAAATTTGTTAAGAACTGTTTCTCCCTGTACCCTTTTCTCACTCCCTGTCAAAGTACTGACGGGATCCTGTCATTACACACAGCTGTGGGAGAGGGGACACAGTAACAGCATTGACACATGCTGGAATTCACAGTTTCTACCATGAAGTTTAGTATGACCCTCACTTCTGTTATCAAATCCTAAAATATATGTGATAATATTTGAAAGCTTGGTTGCAAAAGCACTTCTTGTCAAATGCTAATTACTCCCTGGCACAGAAAGCCGAAGCAAGCAAGACAAAGTGTACCTCTGCACAGCTTAAGCTGGGCTGGATTCTTTCCCTCCTCCTCCCTCAGCCCCCCATTTCTGATGTTTCATACAGCCTTCTAAAGGGTGCACCCAAAGAAATGCCTCTACACTGCCCAGGCTGTCTCATTTTACCTGGAGGTAAAATGACCTGGGAACCACAACATTAGTACATGCTCAATGTACCACGCTGGCATGATCTAACTGCAGAACTGCCAGCACGGAGGCAACAGAACAAACCTGTTTTGCTCAAGTTTAAATTTTCACGAAGGTTTTTCCATTCACCTAATGCAGAGGTTTAAGGAATTAGTAAAGTTCTCTTTTGTTTATTCCCTTTGCTGGCACACTCCTTCCCCAAGCTACATCCTGACATGCTTGTGGAATCAAACAGCACTCTTCTCCATGGAAGGGAGGTGAAGAGGAAAGAGAGACAACATAACTCATAGCAAACCATTGTTTTGTTGTATTCTTCAGACAGCAACTCCATATAAGGGTGTCCTCATCTGAAGAGTGACTAACTCACTCAATGAAAAAAAAAAATCTTCGAGGAAGTTGCACAAGAGCAATGAAACAGTTTGAGTCTTCTAACGGAAGTTTTTTGATCTTGTCATTTAGGGTTATATAGAAGCCAAACAAAAATCCATACCACATTACTTTATTTTTCAATATGCAATACAAAGGATTTCCCACACAATAGGAAGACTTCACAACCAGAAAGTCAAACTGAGAGGCAAAGAAAGGAAGAGGGAGAGGGAGAGAAGTGACAAGAAGTGGAAATGGGAACAGGATAGGAAAAAACCCATAAGCATTAGAATCAGAAACAGGAAGGAAGACAGAAAAAAGGTTTTGAAAAAATTTGATAGTTTATATTTTTTTTCATTTTACGCAAAAAATTACAATAGTATAATAGGATATCTGTGAAAGAATGGATGTTCAAACAAACAAACAAACAAACACCCACAAAGAACCAAATCCACACTTTATCTCTTTACAAAATAAATGCCGTCATGAAAAACCATGTCGAATGCCCAAAATAGTACCAGAATGTTTCCCTATACTTGGATGCTTAAATATTTTATACAAACAAATTCTTGCTGTAAAAATAGCAGAAATTTGTAAAGGCAAGTTCTTTTTGCAGAAAGCAACACAGGTAAACACTGTAAAATATTCACAACTTTTCACACTGGACTATGGCCAGTACTCACAAGAGCAAGGAAACTATGTCCATAAAACTATTGAAAATAAAACTTAGTGACAGAAGAAAAGAAAGCAGCACTGCTAGGCACCAACAGCCTATGCCTTTGCCCACAGTGCTTACTTTCTTACATACTTACAGTAAATCTCTTTTTCTTCTCTCTGTGTTCATCAGAGCTGGGAATGCTAACGCTCGGACAGCTCTCTTTGAGATCCATGATATGTTTCTTGTGACAAATTTGTAGCAGGACCCTGCTTTGGGTGTTGCAATCAGGATGTATCGTCAACGGTACTGATCCAAGATCTGCAGCTTATCTTCATAAAATGTGAATTCCATCATGTTATCTTGAAATGAACATAGAACAAGTTAAGTACAGGAGCTCTTAACTCACAGTGCTAAAACTTGTGTGACGAGAATTTTTGCAGGCAGGAAATGCACATTAATATGCACATATAAAGCCACAATCATGCCTATTTTGTAAACTTTCAAGCTTGTAGTCCTTTGTTGTTTCACTGAAATCACTCACTTTCTCCAAGGACACAAGTGCATCCAAAAAAAAAATCACTGAGTTTTGCAGAAATACTGGAAACAGATTTAGGCCCACTACTGAGAATACTTTGTAGGAACAAAGGGCATGAAGAAATAATTGAAGATGACAAGCTGGTATCAGACATCTGAGAAATGCCACCAACTTGTACATTCAGAACAATTTATTTCAATACCAAAGGTTTTCAACTGCATGAGTCTCTACCAGAAGGTACCTGAGATTTGTCAGAACATGCTAAGTGCATTTAAATGTCATCTATCAGAGATTAAAGATGACATGAGAAAAACTAAATTTCCACGTGAATTTTAGAGAGGGACACAGGCAGCACCATGTGTCTGTCTGAATATTTGTCTTCTCTGCCCCACTTTCCCCTTCCTGGGCATACTTTGTATTTGGCAGAACACAGGGTGCAAGGTGGAATAGTTAAGTTTCCTTGCAGAATGTGAGAAGGCCACAACACAAAAGATTGAGAATAAAGCCATCAAGAAGGCAGAAAGCTTCGTGTTAACCAGATGCCTCTTCACTCATGGAAGGACAGTATTCTGCACACCTGCCCTGAGCAAAAGCACATTATTTACTGGACCCCACTGGTAACAACAGGAACTTAGAAGTGCTTAAAGAGCAGCCAAAATTAATGCTGCATAGCTACAACCTTCTGTTTGGTTGTAGGCAATCTGAACTGCTTTGCTGAATGCAGCACAGCTTTAGAACAAGACATGTCTGATAACTTACAGAGAAATAGGGGGACCTCAGTTCTCTTCAAAATAGCCAGAGGAAAAAGGAGTGCCCAGCTCAACATTAACTCCATATTTTCTTAAAACAGGGAAGTAGAAAAGGGAACGCCGTATTTCATATCATAAATTTTCAAAAAGCACAAACTAATCCCATGCAATTCTGCTATTAGAGAGACGCCCATATTTATGTTGGCACAAAGGCCAAAGCTCCTGGAATCCAGTATAAAAATTTATTCTTGACACCCAACTAATCTCAGTCAGTCAACTGACTATTTTTCTCACTCTCAAAAGCCAGATCATCAAACTTGATATTGTTATTTCTCATCTTACCATTTAAAATTGAGTTAATTTTCAAAGCTCTGTCTGATGACTTTAACAAAAAGGAATGTTTACAACCACTAAAGGAATGCTTACCATCACAGCTAAGTGATAGATCATCTATACTGTAAGATATTCAGAAAATTATTTTTAGCTGCAACTGCATTTACCTTAATTTGATTGTTCCCTTCTTCACCAATTAGGCAATTACAATGTTGAGCAGGGTTAAGCTTCTCCCCCACCTTTATTTGACTAGAACACAGCTCATTTAACCCAGTTACAAAGAATATGAGTTTCAAATTGGTTTCTCTTTTCTTTTGGAAAACTACTGTTAAAAGCTTTATTACAAGGCCCACCTTCCACAATTTCATACTAGCAGGAGATTAAGTGTGTTCTTCTCTCATTGTCACATACTAAAATTGAGATGTAAAGGTTAACTGAGCTCTTCTCCATCATAAGAGGTCCACTAAAAACAGTCAATAGGCACCACTTCCAGTAAGTGTTTCACTAAGCTTAGACTTTACAAAGTCTAAGCTTTACTTTACTTAGTGCTTTACTAAGCACTTGTGTCAATCTTTAGCCACTTCAGATCCAGTATCAGGAACTGAGCATAAGCCGCTGTGTTTTATCTGTCTTACTGCTCATCACAGAAAAACAAGTAAAGCTTTAAAATGGATTAGGTGTTCCCTGATTAATATCACTCACTGTTCTTCTCCTCTTGTAAACCAGTGCTTGTTACAAAGGTTTCCAAGATGCCTATACTCATTTTCACAACACACGCTGTATTTCTCTCATCCCTTCAGTTTCTTTATTTTTAGTGTCAGAGTTTTAAATGCCAATACAGGAGCCATGTGGATCAAAAGCTGCAGTCTTGGAAGACTGAGCTTTACTTCAGATCTGAAGTTGAAAGATCCCTGCAAAACAAAAGCAGGAAGTGTCAACCAGATTAATTCAGGAAGAGTTTATTCATCTTACTGGGGAGAAGAAGAATAAATCATCTGAGAAACCAAAACTGTAATGTTCACATTTCTTTCTGTAAGCTGCCTGGAAGATCACTGGCTGTGATTATTTTCTTTCCCTGAGGCATCTCCTCTGAGCCGTGCCTGGGTCACCAATGCTAAGCTGAACTGACAAACTTGGAAGAACTGCATTCTCACTTTGCCACTAAGCTCCAGCAGATCAGAGCTTCCTTTCAATTTCTATTTGCCTCGAGCATATCAGCTCTTGAGAGCTTCTTACGTCTGAACTGTAGGTCTGACTACAGAAATAGGAACAGACTTGCCTTAATCTTTACCGTGTTAGAGTTAGGAGCACAGCTGTATTTTAAATAACAGGTGAAAACCACTAATGCTGTGATAACTACATGAAGTAATAATGGAAAGAAAACAGTAGAGACATTTTTATCTGCAGCTTCAAAAATGGAAATTGCAGCATTTTGAAGGATGCCAGATATGAGTGAGTTTAACAGACACTGTCAGCAGAGAAGTCTTTACCTCTGGTTTACAGCATTTCCTGGAACTAACAAGCAGCCCTCTGCTAAACTTTAGTAACAGACCAAAAGGGAAGGGAACTTCAGAAAAGGACTTATCAAAGTAAGTTCCCTCAAATCAAACTTGGCCACCAGTGAAAGATGTAGGTAATGTAGACAACCTGCAAGACAGATAAATACTGAGACTGGTATCCAGAAACAGCTAAAACTTAAGCTGCTACACTATGGAGGCCTGGAACGGGAGAAAGCACAGAAAAAGTTAGAGTAGATCAGAAGTTACCAGTCCTCCTGGAACAGTTTCAAACCTATCAACAGTTACACTGTCCATTCTCTCCATGGGGGCTGTCAAAAAGCCAGCAGAATTTTCACTGTTTCCTGCAGGAAGCCACAACAACATCAATCTTCAGGCTGACCCTTGCCTGTGGTGAAGCAAGATCATGGCAATAGCAGAACCCTGACACCATGAGAGCATACACAAATCTACTACACCTACAAATAACTATAAAATCTTCTGTGCGACCTCCTAATAGCTGTGTGCAACATGCAAATATGACATAGTTTAGGCAGCATGTGGCATCTTCCTTTTACTCTCTTCTACATAAGCAAAGAAAAGGTTTCTAAAGTTAAATCAGATCATTTTATTCTGGATAGAAACAGTTTCTATTATTTTTTAAATGGTAATGGCCTAAATATGGTATCACTGTATAATCAAAAGATCCTTTTTCTGTGTGCTTATGCTTCAGCCTCTGCCTAGAATGTCCAAGGCTAGACCAGGTAGCTGTGTACTCACCTGGCACCTCTCTGGCTGCTGCCATATTGCCTTAAATACCTCTAAGGCCAGGGCAAATAACACTCACTCTTTCAGTAACACAAGAGAACCAGAGACAAGAACAGACAAAATCCCCAAAAGACTCTCCCCACAAGCACATTTGGATGAATCACTAGGATCCATATCCACTGGAACAGTGTATAGCCGCTTCCCTATACACTAATCATCTACCCTGAAGGACTTCATTTGGGACTGAGTCATCATTAAACCAGCTGCTGAAAATCTCACCTGTGATTCCAGTTACAGAAGAAATCTGCATATAAAGAAACTGAAAACAAGACACAGGAATGAGTCCTATTATTCACTGTAAACATCACCCAATTTCTTCTAACTTTAGAGAAAGTATTAACTTTGGCATACTTTTCATCACCTCCTCAGTATTCTCCACAAATACACAGATAATGGCTCAACATATAACTGGACCTTACACAATCCTGGAGAAAACCCAGAAAGTCAACTTTTTCTCAACCTCTCTATGGAGAAATAGCGTCCCATTCTTATTGCCAGACAGGCAGCTGACATACAGGAAATGGAAGACAAAATATTCAGAAGCCAGTGCAACAGAAATACAGGATGAAGGACTGTACATGAAGTCAAATGCTTCAGAGAAAGTGAAAACCAAAACACAGATTGTTAATCTCTGCAGAGAGAGGGATGGCCAGAAGCTATCCAATATAAGGTTCTGGAGAAAACACATTTCATTCACAAAAGATATCCTTTTTAAATATCACATTACATACAATTTTTAATACAGTAACACTAGACACCAGGGTAGGCCTCTAGCGAGACTTTATCTGAATGAAAAAAAGAGAGCACTAACCAAAATACTCTAGTCAATCCCTGGCTTATCTCTACACTCCCTTCTAAGTACAATTTTAGAGAGTTGAGAATTCAGCCACTGGTATAAAGGCAAAAGCCTACTCCCTGTTTACACATCCACCCACTACCTAACAGTTTTAAAATTTCTAGTAGCACCACTCCTCTGCAGCAACACGGGCAAAGTCCAATTCAGCTGAATCTTTCTACTTGGAGGAAAGAACTGCAAGTAAAGTGAAAACGCAACCAAAACAATGGAATACATAATTAACCTTTTTGTCTCTATCAAATTTACTTTGGGGAAGTTAGGCAAACATTACCTTCCCACAACTGTACTGCACCCAAGAACATCCCCTTCTGCTCCATCTCCCAAAAGAAGCTCCAGTAAATTACTCTTAACTGGCATATAACAATATTTGTGGCTTGAATTAGACCCATTTGCATTCATATTTAACACATGACAGAACATAGGTTCTCTGCTGTGGTAAGCAAACCCTGAGTAATAAAACAACAAATATTTAAAAACAAATACTGCCAGTAAGAGGCAGTTGTCTTTTAATCCTGAACACATTTCTGAAATAATTTCAACTTCAGTGTCCACAGTATCCACAAGGATCATTATGTGCCTCAGATGGTTCAATTTACACAAACAACAAGAGTATATTTTAAAAATCCAGTTTGTATTACACCTGCTACCTGCACATTTCTTGGTGTGCTCTCAGTCTGCCTACACAAGGTCCAATTCAATTTTAAATGTAGATGCCTAAGGATAGCACAGCTCAAGAATTGCAGCAACAGCACCAGAAGCTGCTTTGAAGAGGTCTTAGAGAGAGCTGATGGCAGCTACCTGCAACATAGTCAGTTCTACATAAGAGGGCAGTCAGACTTCAGTAAACACCAAGCAAATAATCCAGCCTCATTTTACCCCTCTGGATAAAAATTAAACAAGGGAACACCACATTTCAATTCCAGATATACTGGACATGTTCTTACATGACCTTCAACAGAAGTCACCAACTGTTCTCCCTTGCTTTCACTATATAAGTAAAGAATTCCAATCTGTTTAAGACGGATGTCTTACATGACATTACTGCTAATGCATTGGACATGTAGAGAGTTCCAGGACTTTATGTACTGTAATCAGCAAAAGGGTAAAATCCATGTAACAGAATATAGCTGGATAATGACATAATGAAATATGTAAATCTAAACTACAGGCCACAATCCAGAAATCACACTTTTGAAGTCTGTGCTTTACAAAATTGATGGCTGCCTAGAATCTTGAAGCTGTTGGATAATGAAAAGGCAACAACTTTAACATTGGAATATAAAAGGCAAACAAGAGAAAGACCCTTTAGCAATATACTATCTGCATGTCCAGTTCACTACCAGTTGATTCATCATGCCACATCAGTCCAACCACAGCAAGTATTCTATGTCCATTCTTCAGGAACAGTTTACAGATCCTCACAGGTAAGATCATACACTGAACTCTCACACATTTCTGTGCTCCACAGAGAATGAGAAGGTTCAGTTTGTAAAGATTCAGAGATTAGTGGCTTATGTACAGAAAACAGAATTTGGTGCAACAACATCAGATGTGGTGAAGCTGTAATTTACATCACAGGTGGGAATTCGAGGCTGGAAAGCAATTTTAACACATAATGTTGTTATTATTATTATTATGTTACAGTATCATGTAACCACTAGTGCCTACTTCTTCAGCTTTGACAAGGTTTTTAAAACAACCAGTACTTCTCACTGACATGGGCAAGTCTGATCTAAATGAGGATCTCAAAGTATCTTTCAGGAAACAGGTACGCTTTCTAGCTTTAAGAAATACTATGTATGAAGACTACCTTAACAACACTGAACTTTCCAAAATGCTTTCCAAAAGCTAGTAACAATTTTTCCTGAAATCTGAAGTATCTTAAAGCCTTCAGGAAAATACTCCTCCATATGCAGCTTCTGTTTTTACCATTAGTTCGTATTACAGTCATTGCAGAGACTGATATGCAGGTGAAGAAAAAAAAAAGTCAGAACTATATTTAGACACTGAGACTGAAACAACATTAATGTTAGAAGAATCCAAAATAGAATAGTATCAACCTTTAAAAAGACAGTCTTATTCTGTGTGGGTCTATAAAACCACCTGGAATGTCTGAAAGAAGTTATAAGCAAACCTTAGCTATAACGATACTGCAGCTAGTGATATTCACACAAACCTTCAGTGCAGGAAGAACCATAAGGGCATTCAGGTGACACTGCTGTGCTGTGATGAAATGCACTACCAGCATGACAACGTATCCTAAGTTTAACAGAGGAATAAGAAAGGTGCATTCCATCCTGCAAAACTACTGCCCGTTTAGAAACAGCAGTTATACCTTTATGAGCTGCTAGAGAAAAACTCACATAAACACACACGCACATAAAAAAAAAATAAATGGACAAGCTGTCAAAACAGCTTTAGCCATAATACTTAACAACAGCCTTTTAATTAACCTCCGCAAAATTAAATTCCTCAAGGGTACCTGAATCCCGACAAAGCAGCGCTGCCTAAGACGCTTTAGTGCTGCTCTCCCGAAACAGCAGCACGTCCTGGATGCGAAACCACTCGGGGAAGGACGAGAACGACCGCGCAGCAGCCGCCCCGGTTCCTCTCCCTGGGTACGGCGGACCCGCACCTACCTCCTCCTCCTGCTGCTGCTGCTGCTCTTCCTCCTCCTCCTCCTCCTCCTCACCGGCGCAGCCACCGGCTTCACCGCACCGCGAGGACCTCGAGAACGAAACCGAGCTTCTCTCGCCTTCAGCCCAGCAACTATTTCTCGGCTCCTCGACTTCTAGGAAGTTAAGGCGTTCCTCCCGTTCCCGGCCCAGCGCCCGCCGCCGCTGCCCCGCGCGGCCATCGCCCTCCCCCGCAGGACAACGCGCTCAGGGCTCGGCGGCCCGGGAAAGGGAAAGGCGGCTCCGCCTGGGCGCGGAGGNAAATCCTTTAAAAAACATTATTTGTTTTAGGGGCAAGCTTCCACTTCCCCTAATCCCAAGGTTTCAGTCCCCTCTCCCCTCCCCAGCCCCTAGGGAGATGCTCCTGCTTCTGCTGGGCGGCTCCCCACAGAAAGTCTGGAAAAACAGCCACGCTCTGGTAAAAATAACTTAAAAACACCCCGGCGCACGCGAAGGGTTTCTGTTTAACTCTTCAGTGTGTCCATGGGTGCCCACAATCCACCGGCAAGGCCGTCATTAAACCAACCAGCCGCTGTAATGACAGCTCTCCTTCTGTATGTGCAGGAGCAATAGCACAGGGAAAATGAGATAGGTTTATATGATATCTAGTACCTTTTAGGTGCTATTTCTACAACCTCTGATATTTCTGGGGTAAGCCTCAATACTCCCGTTAAAATTCAACTGGACTTCTTAAAATGATGTGTAACTTGGTAAGTTGTCCTGAGCAAATTGAGGCCATAAAACAGTTATAAACAATATAAATTCTACGGGGGAAAAAAAAGCTGCTTTAATAACAGGATCACTCCTCACTTTATTTTGTTAACGAGATCTAAAAGTGTGAGACAAATAGGAGTTAGCATGGAATCTGTTTAACAGAAAGACCACCACACCCATTAAGTTAAAGCCTCATGTTTACTGAGGATCTGCTATGCTTTCAAACATTCCAAGAAGGCTTAAGAGGCAGGGAATATCTAATGGAAATGATAACACTCGGGATGAGTTAAAAGCCTATGCCATTTTAGCTTCTTCCCTATAAATGGGAGAAAAAACCCACCAACCTGAAATGTTTCTTGGGATTTCAACGGCCATGTAAAGAATGAGCAAGTGTGAAAATACTGCAGCCCACTCCACTGTTATTAACAATGTAACACAAGGGCGTCTGCAAAAACCCCCAAGCTGTCTTTGGGAACTGTTCTATTGATCATGCGGAAGCACCACGTTCTACAGACCTGTCTTCACAAGACTTGTATTTGGGCCTGACAGGACATGACGGTCACAGGTATTGGCAAGGAGCAATTCAGAAGATCCTGCTTCTGAACAGTCCTGCTGCAGAAGTATTCCTGCATAATACTACACTCATGTGTCAGGCACTGACAGTCATCCAAGCACTCTCCAAAAACAAATCAGAGAAGCAGTCTGGCAGTTTTTAAAATACGTCAGTGTTTGGATTAGTGTGTTGTAACTGTGTACACATAAGCAACAAGTCAACTGGATCACAAGCTTCCGTTTCAGTAGAGTCCATGCAGGAAAAAATGAGGAATTTTCCCATCCTAACCTGCCCTTTCCTGATTTTGGAGTTTCATGGTTTTGGATAGGTACTGCTAGATATTGAGACTTGGCATTGTAGCAACAGCCTTCTCTTTCTCATTTGGATCTGGCAAGGTCTGCCTCTGCATTCATGGAGAGGTTTTAAAGCAGCTTTGTAAGGACTTCTTGTGGTGAGTCCCAGACCAGAATGCTTCTGAACTTCAGTCAGTTAGAGTAACTCATTGGCAAGTAATTGAGTCAAGTAATCTGTATTCAACAGCTATTTTACTTTGCAGTTGTTGAGCGGTGTTGCACTTCTGTCTGGTTGATAGTTTTTAGTTAATCATTCACTTGTCAGCAGATCAGTAAAATGGAGCTATTAGACTGATTTACAGTACAGCCTCAACCCAGGAAAGGTGAGAAGATGACCCTGGCTTGGAGATAATTTAACTCTGTCTCCCTGTCCACACAGTCTAAGCTCTAAACCTTTGACTAAAGAGTGGCTATTTGCCCTTCCTCACACTTAAAATCCCTCTGAAGTCTGGGCTGTTGAGCAGTTCATTTTATACAATTCCTCTCCCTATTCTGGAATAGGTAATTAGAGATTACCTATGTACTTAAATTGTAATTTGCCTGAATGAATTCCACAGCACATTCATCTGTCTAGTGCATCACACTATGCAAAACACTGTTAAGGTCTTAAAATTTAAATAAATTGTAATTTACATATTTGCTTAATGAGCTTTTAAAGGCTAATATTCTAATGTCAAGGTGGATTCCTGGTGGTTAACTGCATAGCCCACAGAGAAATGCATGGAACTCAACTTGCCTTTTAGTGTAGTTAAAGGTCAGCATTCACTCTGACATTTTTGTCCCCAGGAACTCCCGTGCATTCCCCATTTACGTTCTCTGGGCAGTAATACACACAGAGAATCTCATTTCTACTGCTTTGCAGTACTTTGCTTCTAAGGAATGTTACAAATCCATGTAGTGTGCTGCCATCCCAACTATTTTAAGCCTTTGCTCAAAGAATATCAGTGATTGGGTGGTGGGGGTGGAAAATATGAGAAAAAGGGAAGAGAAATGAAGTACCCATCTCAACCCATTGCAAATGCAAGAGGTCACAGAAATGCTGAGTACCTTTAATATGTTTCTCCAAGCCTGGGAAGAGCAGGTAGCAACAATATGAACTATTCAGTTCTGATTTTACTGAAAATGTCCTTAAATTAGTATGAAAACCTTGTCCCTGACCAAAGATCAAAAGTTTTATTTTATAATATCAAGAGAACTATAAAGAAAAAAACAGAGCATAAAAAAACATTGTAAGACAAAGACAAGCAGGAATACAGATGACTTGTTTAAATGCAGTCAGGAGTTTTGCTAGTGAATAGTGTTCCATATAAATACACCATGAAACTTTTTGAATATACAGTGTATATATTCAAATATTCACACAAAAAGCACAGCCCAAACCACTTGACAAGTGTAGTCCAAAAATTTTAGTTACTTCTAAAACACTGCAGCTCATTGAGCAAAAAATTACCTCACTATCAGCTTCAAACATTAACACCACAGCTTTCCATATCAGTTCTTGCATCTTCAAAGGAATTGTCTTACCATATCTCTGTTAACACCTAGCTTTGTATCCTACTCCTTACACTAAGGAAAACACACCCTCCTTGCCCCAGAAGAGACTGCTAATAGTCAAGAGGTTTGGACACTAACATGAGGTGGTGTTTGCAATTACATCCTCTTCTGTGGCAGTATCTTGCCAACTCTTAACTCCAGTTAAACCAAATGTGTCTATTTAAAACCCTCCAAACATGATACAGTAATAGATATGAAGCAATCTTCTAAATAATTATTGTTAGCCTTTTGCCCATCAAGCCCTGAACTTAAGACTTAACTTTGGAAACAACTCATGGCAGCTGTAGCTACCATTGTATGTGCCAATTGTTTTAATCAATTAACCAGCAGGTTGTACCCACTGCACAGCATTGAGCAGTCTGAGGACGCTGCCCTTCAGAAAGGCCCCAGGATGCAATGGATGGGCCTCACAATGACACATGCACAACAACTCTGGGCAAATACTGTCTAACACCAGAGATTCTGGCTGCCCTAGAGACCCCATAAACATATGCAGACAGATATGCACCTGCCTTATTCTATGAGCTACTCTCACACTGCTTTCCAGCCTCTTGTTTGGCAGCTAACCAGGCTAGGTTCATACCCCAATACCTGATTAAGAACAGAAGAGGCTTGGGCATGGCCCAGCTGGGACCAGGCATTCAGCAATGCAAAGTGTGGCACCTGAGAGTTGCGTACTGGAGAAAAGAGTGTCCTGTTAGACTCCCTGGACTCATGAGATTACCGAAAAACACAAGTTACCGTGGACAACATCAAGTAAGAGCAGATGTTCAGAGGGAAGGTGAACCAGCTGAAAACCTGAAGTTAAAACTGTGGAAGTAATGCCAGCTGGGCAAGATTTAAAGCTCAGGATGCAGGTGCAAGCACAGTATCACCAGGTAACTGTTCTTTACCAAAGCTGATTTCGTAACACTTAATGAATGTATGCATATTAATAGATTTCATTTAACTCATTTTCATAGCTGCATGCCTGTGCTTATTAGAGGAGTCTGAGTAATGGTTCAGTTTTACGTGAGCTGCACAGAGGAAACGGTTTTTTCCCTACTCTCTTCTTGTACACTAGATGAGCTACAGAATGTCTTAGGATGACAGTCTTTCAATTTGAAGGAATG
Source organism: Anthoscopus minutus (assembly GCA_013399455.1). Classification (NCBI taxonomy): domain Eukaryota; kingdom Metazoa; phylum Chordata; class Aves; order Passeriformes; family Paridae; genus Anthoscopus; species Anthoscopus minutus. The sequence goes on from VWYI01015692.1 coordinate 105,471, forward strand.
AAATGAATACTTAAAAGACTGATTCACTGCAAACATATACTTCAACCCCTTCTCCCAAGTAAACTAACCAGCCTACTAGGAACTACCACAAGCCACCTAAACACAGCTGAAAGATTTAGTATTATCTTTTGACAAAGCATGAGAACTTGGCAAGTAAAAGGAGGCTTCATTCATAGTGACACAGTGAACTTCCAGTTTTCCAGTACTCCAGACACAAAGATGATGATCCACGTATTATAAGAAGAATGTCCCAGAGCACAGAGGTTAATGAATATCAAACCCACGATCTGCAACACTACTTGGACTCTCCTGTATCCTAGAAAACACCACAAATCAAAATGATAGAAAACTGTAGAAAAGCCATAATAAACTGCATCATTTCATGAACGTCACAGAGTGTATATAACACAAAACAAAAAAATGACACCAGCACCACATCAAAGAAATTCTCCACAGAAGCTGAGAAGAAAACTTGTTTAAATCAACTGATGCATATACTAAAAAGGAACACTAGTACACAAGCAAGCATTCTGCCAATAGAATAAATGAACCATGAAATTTCAAATTAAAAAAGCAGTATCAGGCAGTGAAATATTGTATCTGAAATTTCAACACATGTATCTCTTTTTCCTGACTTCATCCTCCTCAAGTTCTTTACTTCCCTCATGCACACAACAAAATGTATTATTGTTACCATATATGGAGTACTTTTTGTCAGGTTAGTTTCACTTTCTTCAATGATTAGTTTCTAACAATTACTTAGCATACAAGGTATTTAAAGTGAACGGTGAATTCAGTGCACATGAACTGTCTGACCCAAGCCCTGCTGTTTACATCCTGTTCACTTATCACACCAATAGCTGGCAGGGTTCCACCAGGAGACATCATCCAACCATAGCTGTGTCCTTAGGAGAAGCACTGCTATCAGAGGGCACATAGCCTGTATCTCGTTTTGCCCTGCAGCTGCCCTCACTCACTGCAAATGTTCTTCTGGAGCAGGCACCCAAGTGAAACCTCCACTAACTAGTTCAGCTACCAGAAGAACAGCGTCAATGCCAAACTCCTGATAGCCTAGTTTACCTTAGTTATCAGTTATCTCAGGGACCCACAGTGTGGATACTGCCTCAGGCCACCTCCACTTGCTCACATGGAAGCACAAAAGATTTACATGGGTTCCAAGAATACGAGGAAAAAAGAAGTATATTGGACCTGGCTTACCACCAAGTCTTACAAGGGGGAATGCATAGATAACAAAAGGGAATATATAGATAACAAAAGGACAAAGATACCCAGCTGCTTTATAGGCATACAGCAACACATGTGCTTGACATGTCACATAGCTTATTGCTACATGCTGACAGGTTCTGGGACTAGTTTCAGCAGACATGCATAAAACACAGTAATAAATTACTGAGCTGGTAAACACTGTGAAACTGAAGTTATCAAATACAGCCCATAAAGTAAAAATTGCCAAAAAACCCTCTCAACTGACAGCACTGTATGACCTGCATTTTGCTCTCAACAAAGACTCTTTGGAATTCCATTTATAAATACTGTTCTATAAAATAGGTCAAGTCTCTGAGTTTCCAGGAGATCTGAGCAATTTGTGCAGGAAGGTATACCAAAGCTAAGTATAAAAGAAAAAAAAATCTCTCTAAGTGGTAATTCTGTATGGATGTTTCTTATTTCAGCCTCCTGAATCCCAGCTACAGCACGTTCCACTAGAATTGCAAATACAGGCTGGGGTGAACAAACATGCTTTGGTAAACAAGTTCTCTGGCACACAATGTTATGTAGGTGGGGTCTACCCAGAATGTCAAGAGTTCTTCCTCAAATTGTAGAGATGAGCAAGAACACAAGCACCCCGTTTGCATTTTCAAGCTATTTACTGGTATTCTAGTCAAAAGAAACTGAACAAGGGCTTTGGTTTGGGATGTGTATGTCCCCTCACTAAAGGCTCACAGGATTTTTCCAAATAAAAGTGCTTTAAAGGCCGCCTAGGATCTACAGAATAGGGAAGATTTGTTTTTGCTACTCTAGTAACACTTCCAACAAGCCGTTTATGGTAAAAGTCACATGAATTCCAGTAGAGCACATTTATGCACCAACTCAGAGTAGAAAAAAGGTAGCAGCAATGAAAAAACCCCCAACTTACCAAAGCAGGAAGATGTATCTTATAATCTAAAAAGGACACATATTTAAGACTATTTCAAGAGTTTATTATTTGCTGACTTTACTTTGCTTACTTGTTTATCTAGTAATTTCCCAGGTTTTCCAGATTTTCAATCCTATTCCCAACCCACAGAAAAGATGTACATTCATCTTCTAGCCAGAGAGTCTGATTTTTGTTCTCCAAGAACATTTTCATTTTCACATTTTCCATCCTGGTAACCATGGGTCAGTGTTTGAAGGGTATATGTGAGTTTGAACTTTTAAGTGAGTTTCAGAAAGGATTTATATAAAGATACATCAGCAATATTTTACATAAAGATGCATATGGCCCTCTTATACCAGGTAAAACCAATACAACAAGAAGCAAGTACAGATGATCAACTTCTGGACTCCACTAAACTAATTTTTTCTTTAACTCACCTTTCTTTTTATAATATTGCAATCTAGCAGAAGCCACTCAATGGAATATTATAAATCTAAGTACAGAGCACCAGCAACAATTACATTAATTCATCTAATCTCAATACTAATTCAAGACTACTGTTCCATTATGCAGCTTTAAAAAAGAACATGGCTGTATTTAATATTTGAGGTCAACAATATTTTGATGTTAGGTGTTGTGGTGTTGCAGGGTAGGGTCCACATGGAATGAGGCAAGATATTGTAGGTTACAGCATGGAACATGAGTAGGATCTAGGAGAAACTATCACAAAATTGTCTATTGACATTTAGCTTTGATGTACATACAGCCATTTTAAAAAGGACGGTAAGAACCAGATTATTTAAAATCTTTAAATGTATTTTCTTGAAGTCACTGTTCAAATTATTCAAATGTTTCATAGGAAAATGTTCCTGTACACAATCAAAGCTACTCTTGGATGTATCAAGAGCAAGTCTAATTCCAACTACAGTTTTCTTCAAGAATGCTGTACAAATTAATTTTTGCAGATGACAGCACAATCTAAGTTTGCAAAAGAACACAAAAGAGTAAAATGTCACAGTTTTCAAATGACATGGCAATCTTTGTGTCAACCTAGTCCATTAAACATTTTTATAAATCTTTGAATTAAAGAAAATTTTTTTTCTGGAAAAAAGATAAAAGATTTTGTAAAGCCATGAGAATTCAAGATGTACATCTGCACTGAAGCTCTTGATAAATATGTGGTTACCGCCTTGGTATAAAAATATGGGAAATGTATAGAATCTGTATAACATTCAAGAAGCTTCCAGCAATTAACCTCTCTTTGGATGCAACTGCAGTGGCGATGAGGTTCTCCTAACTGAACGTGCACCACGCTCGTGGATGCCAACAGGAGCTGTGTTGGAGGAAGGTACTGGTATCTCTCACTCTTGGATTGTCTGAAGCACATCCCATGCAAACACTCAAAAATCTCTCCATGTCACAGCAGCTCTGTTTCCCCTCAGGTCTGGCATGAGTCAGTAGCAGGTTGCTGCGCCAAATTGCTTCCGATTCAAATGTACCTTTCATTTATTTAAAAAGTGTTGCGGTAACAGCCCTTCAAAATACCCACTTGAGAAATAATGTTTCATTGTTCACCTTTATAGAACTGTGGTTCTCCCAGGCCTACGCTGCTCTTTTTTTTGATTTGTTTGTCACCAATTTATGCCTTCCCAAAAGCAGCTATTGCCACACCAGAACCTCAGGGACACTGCCTGCTGCTGTGGTCACCTCCGCTAGGGAGTCTGAGGTGCCAAGCAAGGTCCAGCCAAGGGTCCTCACCACACATCTCTGTTAAAATAAAGCTGGGATAATTGTGAACATTTTCATCCTTCACCCATTTAGCTCCCCTGATTGATTTAGAAGCATGTCCTAAGTCAGAAAATACAACCACTGTTTATTTCTCACTTTTGCAGGAATGATGACTAATTTTGAGAAGAGAAATGCAGAAGTAATCAGGATTCTTTTAAAGTCACAGTAAGAAAGTTGGCTGTTTCTAATGCTGACTCCTATTTCCAGCATTCCTATATGCATAATTGCTAAATGAAGTTTTTAATATACACTTTATTGCATGCATTGTACAGTTTTATTGCATGCACTGGTTTCATCTAGGATAGAGTTAATTTTCTTTCTATTAATTGGTACAGTGCTGTGTTTTGAATGCAGTATGAGAACAGTGTTGATAACACACTGATGTTTAGTTGTTGCTAAGCAGTGTTTACCCTCAGTCAAGGGCTTCTCAGGTTCCCATCGTCTGCCACCAAGCAGACGCACAAGAAACTGGGAGGGATCACAGCTGAGACAGCTGACTTGAACTGGCCAAAGGGATATTCCANAACTGACCAAAGGGATATTCCATACCTTAAAACATCATATTCTGCATATAAACTGCGGAAATTGGCCAGGAGCCACCAATCCCAGCTAAGGGATGGGCTGGGCATCAGGGCATGGTGAGCAATTGTATTGTCCATCACTTCTTTCTCTTGGGTTTTATTCCTCTCTTTCCATTTTCACCTTTTTAAAAAGTATTATTATTATTATTATTATTATTAT
>VWYI01015694.1:0-31298 GCA_013399455.1 Anthoscopus minutus
TCGCTCCAGGTGCAAATTTCAGGTTGACAAGTTGTAGTTGAGTATGTTGTGCTGGTTATCAATGTCGTATAAGTTGGTTTTGGAGTTGGTTTTGTTGTTATTCTGGTGTGTATGTAATCTGTTTTTGGTTGTACTGTGTATTCAGTTGTCGTCTTGTGCTTTGTTTGTAAGCTTATTGTCGTCGGTCCTTTTTCAGATGTTCTTGAAAAAATTGTTGATGGTTGTGTTGTTGTAATAAGACTTTCGGGTGTTTCACATGGTACTCTGATATTTATGCAACATTTAAATCTTAATTCATAATTATAGCAGATGGGTGGCAGTTGATCTTTATTGTAACATTTCAACCCTTCTTCTGTGTTACATGTTATGTGTTGCTCTAATAGAGGGTATGGTGTGTTAGGGAACCGCACTGCTCTACATTCCACATCCTTTCTATTGTCGCAGACTTTGTATCCCTTGTTTTTAATGTTCTGAATGGTGTCAAAATCTCCATCATTGTAACCTGACCCTGGATAACTGACATCATACCATCTGGACCAGTAACATTTTTCTTTGAAACAAAGAGGAATTGTTGAAGGCGGTATGGTGACAGGTGTCATTTCAGTTGTGGTTGTTGTTTCTTCAGTAGTTGAAGGTGTGAATGTTGTTTCAGTAGATGTTTCTGTCAGAGTTGAAATTGTCACCGGGGTTGATGTGCTCAAAGGTGTTGTGGAAGAGCATGGTACAAAAACACAGCAGAGCATTCTGATTTCATAGTTGTTGCACATTGTAGAAATTTGATCCTTGTTGTAACATATAAGCCCTTGTGTTGTACTGCATTCTACTTTTTGGCCGAGTTCTTCCAGTGGTATATCAGGGAACTTTTCTGCTCTGCATTCAACAGCCCTTGGGGCTTTACAGACTTCATAGCCTTTCTCTCGTAAATCATCAAAAGTTTCAAAATCTCCCCCATCATAACCAGGGGTTTGTAGACTCCCATCGTACCATTCTGACCACGTACAGACTTCATGAACACAAACTGATGTAGTTGGTGACACTGTGAAGGAGAAAACGAAGAGACCATAAAATTAGGAATTAACTCCTATAGATACTATCTTTTTTTCTTATTTTAAACAGGCTGACAATTTTCCTAGTGTCATTTTTATTGCATTATGCTCCTATAGTGCATCAGTTTATATGTAATAAATACATATAATATGTTGTAGAACAGAAAATCCATCACCCAGCAATGTAATGTAGTGACTTGCTTGGAACTATAACTTCCTAAGGGGATACTAATTATGTGTTACAAGGTGCTGAAATAAGGCTCAGGTCTAATCTATACACTCTGGAAAAAAATACATCTCATTTGTTTTGCATTTGTTTTGGTGTTCTTTGCTTTGGTCGTATCTTACCTCACTGTATAGTAGCCACTCTGCAATGTATTGAAATCAGTGGAAAGAGTTTAGTGTATGCAGCAAGATCCATAGCTACATTTTTCTTCCAAATCAGTTGACTCCTCACTGCATTGTCTTTGCTCCTCCATTTCAACCATCCCTACACTTTATATTTTAGCTCTGATCTTAAGAAACCATTTATTAGTTGGAGAGCTTTTGCAAGTGAACTCTCATTATGAAATAGATGGAAGATAGCTACTAAATTCCAGCAGTGCTGATATTTTCTGCAAATTCAAAATTTATATGTTTTATACTGAATACAAATTTCCTAAAACAACATACACCCAGAGTAACTTGAAATTCCCAACCTGAATGATGCTGTACAGGAATTCTAAAAACCAAAATTTCATTATCTCAATGCCAATATCTGAGCAATCCACTTAATAGTGTAAAATATATTTTTCTCAATTAACAAGGTAATGCTCTGTAATGAGCTACAAAGGATTTACCTGTGGAAGTAGTGGTAGGTGGTGTAGAACTGAAGTGAAACGTCGTTGCTGTTGTGGGTGATGTTGAGATTGGACATACATGGAAAAACCTTTGAAGTGTTCCATTGGGACCGCAGGTTGCAACAATACACCATCCTGTGCCATCTGTAGTGTTGTAGACCACATCTTTGTAGTTGTATTTCTGCCCCTCATAAATGCAGACACATTCTGTAAATTAAAACAGGATGTTATTCCTTGCTATCTGAAACACAGAGTACCCTAAATGTGTCTTATTCATATAAAAATTACTTCATCAACATACCATGTTCATCATATCTGCATTTTTTGCCATGAATTGTGCATTCGCTAGAAAAGATAAAAACAGGTTATGAATGCAGACATACTGGTTTGTGACATCATTTATTAAATTTTTCTTCTATCAATCCTTTGCTATTCATTGTGTATTTAAATGTAAAATGACCCTGTCTTCTCCGAGTTAAACAGTTGGTTCTGCTGTACAAATTCAGACTAAGTATCTTCACAAGTTCTCTGGCAAGAAAGGTAACTCTTCTTTGAGCCAGCATATAAAACATGCAGCATCCCTACCACTGCTTTTGGGAACAGGACAAAAGATGTGAGATGCATGATTTTAAATATTCTTATCTCCCCAACAGGTCTATTTATTTTTTGGAAGAGAAAAGCTCAGTAAATGTATCATTTACATTTAAAAGGATATATACAAAGGATCACTACCGTGGATATTGAGGTAAGTCTACACAGTGAATTTCCATTAAGCTTCCAAAGTATGCAAGAAGAATTCTTGTTTGAAGGGCAATTTATCTGTTAAGAACTAAATCTTGAAGTATTTATTTACAAGGACTAAGGACATCTATACACTGAACAAATTGAAATTTAGATATATATTTAATGGGGTAGGTTTAGTGCTGTTAATGGCCTAGATGATAGAGGCAAAGGCATCTGTGAAATGCAAAACCTGCCAAGGAAGTTGAGTTTGCTCCAATGGGCTTTGGCATAAGATTTTTGTTATTCAGATTGCACTGCTTACCATATTTAAGTGTAACCACTTTAAAGGCATCTTAAGACAACTGCTTCACAAGTGGTTTTTCTAACTCTATACTTAAGCCTTACAGAAGGTTTAGCAGCACTTATAACCGGGGTAATGCCATGAGAATAAGTGCTGACTGTTACAATTCTGCAAGTGCCAGGGCAATAACAGAAACAAGATCAGAACAATGTAAATGAGTTGGCCGCTAATTTCTAATAAATTTCACATGGTGAGTTTAGGTATATTTTTTTAAAATCTCAGACTATTCTCTAACAAATTATTTTAGCTTGTTTTCACTTCATTTAATAATGATGATAACTTAAAAGGACTTTAATAAATACACAAAATAAGTAGTGAACTAATCTCTCAATAATAAAATGTTTCACTAGGTTATAATTTAATTTCCTGGGAAGGGAAGAAAATATTGTTCATCAGCCTCTGACTGGCCTGCTTCCTCTAAATAATTCATCACAAATTAAATTTGTTATGTTCTACAATTTTAAACTCTATTTTTAAAATTCTTGTCTTGTCCTACCATGATTCACAATTCTGCTTTGAAGGCATCTCCATTCCTGGTTTGTAATTTTTTCCATCTTCAAAACAACCACAATTAGAAACACAAGTCATGGTTTCCTCATCAAAATAGGGCTCATTCTTCGGACACTGTGGATAGCAGCCTGCAATAAAAAGAGAGTCAAGTTGACACTAGGCCTTTCATAAGTATAACCCTACATTCATATCCAGTTTTCCCAAAATATCCTACATGGTAAATGTAATTTCAGACCCTCTTACTGCTATTTCTTTGATTTCACATTATGCTTTGGAGTATTTTGTCCTCATCTTCACTCCAAACAGGAATGTAATCCATTAGGGAATAAAATATTAATTAGAAAATCTCTTCTAATTTCTCATGCAAACATGTCATACACTGAGTAATACAAATTTTGTTCATCATACTGCACTTTAACCTTTCAAGTAGAACGAGCTATGCATAATTATGTTTACCTTCCAAACCCCTCATCTCATGAAGGCATTTCCCACTTGGATTATTGCAGGTCTTCATACAAGGTGCTCCACATGGTTTGTAGTGCCACTCACATTCCCCTTGTGGATTATAGTAATCACAGAACAGAGCTAGAAGAAGAAATGCCAGAAAATATCTTTGATATTTTAGCTCTATACTGTTTCAGGGTTTTTTTAGTAAAAATCCAGTGGGATCAGTATAATCACATAGGTGGTGAGCATATTATCTTATTGCTAATGCAATACAATTGTTACATTTCTAAAACATTTTAACACTAATAAATATATACATCATAAAATGGAGTTAAACGTTAAACATGAAAAATCAGTTGACTGAAACATTGATCTCAGCTAGTATGCACTAATGTTTATTTACATGGAGCCTGATGTAGACAGGTGGCAGTATAATAAAATATCCTATTTCACCAGTAGTGTATCATGATTGTCAAGTTAATTAGACACTAATCACTAATTTAACTGCTTGTTAAATTATTAGCTGTGGTTTCATTTTACTAAGATAGATTGTCTTCTAGTGATTTACTTAACTGCTTTGTTGGGCTTTTTTTTTAGTTCTGTTTGTTTTTCAAGCCTACACTGTGCCTCTTAGAAATACAATTTTATCCTTCCTTTGTTCTAATTTGTTTCCTTTTTTTTCCCCTTCTTTTCCCTCTGAACCCCTTAAAAAAGTAGTGGTTTAAAACTCACGACAAATGGATGGGGTTCTCCATGATATGCAGATGTCCAGCTCATTACATGCTTGAGCATAGGCAGCTACTGCTGTGCAGAAACATTCACAGTCTCCTCCAGTGTCACAGGCACAAGCATCATCCACACATGCTTGGTAATATTCATTTGGTTCAACCTGATGGAAAAAATATTCAAGTTTTCATGCCCTTGTTCTCTTTTCACTGTCCTAAAATAGTGAACAAGATATCAAACTCACAGCTCTGTATGTGAGAAAGCTAAGACAAGAAGTCATGAGAATGCTTTGAAAAAATCAAGAGGAAAATGTAAAACAACGCTATTGCTAGTAAGCTGCAATATTAAGAACTGTTTGACGTTGAAGACAGTTGCAAAATACTGGTAATTACTACAAACTAGCAGAGTCATACATCTCAGGTGGCTGATATTTATATTAGTAGAAAATAAACATGTCTTGAGATTTATCTATTGTTGTTCTTCTATTAAAAATAAATAAACTACCCAACCAGAACAAACAATTTCTTTAGTGGACTTGCTCAAGACAAAAGCTGAGAAAATGAAAGTGAAAGTATTTCTATGCAGTCTCTCTGTGCAGGAGCTTGGTCTAACTTTGTCAAGCATGATAAAATGTATTTTAGAGTATCTCTTTAATCTATTTCACATAAAAATTGATGTAATAATTTTGTCAATAATTTAAGACTAACTTTTTTGTCATACCTGTGAGTGACACTTTGCAAACACTTCACTGGTAATGATGCTGCATTGCTTCTGTGCCCAGGCTTTCCTGTATGGGTTTGCAGTGCATGGATCCTGTGTACGATTGGCATTTGGGCAGCTGGAAGACACTTTCCAGCTATTGGCAAACTCCAGCACATTTCCTACCACAGACTGACTGCGAGTAGTGAAGTCGTTATTTCCATTGCCATCATAGTTTCCACAAAGTCCACAGACATGGCCCTGCATCAGGATAAAAGACAAAATGACAAGGGTCAGTAAGGTACAATTTTTTAGTATCTGTGAATAACAGACCTCAGTATGACTCTTATGGAACCACCTTATTTAACATTATTAATGCCTATTTAGTAACAGTGTTGGGCATTTTCATAAAACACTTTTCACAAAGAGGTGTCTCTTATTTGTTGTTAAGAAGGAGTAGACTGATGGGTTTTGTTCTAAATACTGAGCTATTTAGTTTTAACTAATTCTAAATATGTCCTTTCAGTGAGGGTTTTTCATGAAGAAAGCTACTGATCAAGTTGCTGTTATGCCATTGCTGAATAATGTAATTTAAGGATAATGCATAGTGTACCATTTAAGTCAGCACAACTAGGATAATAATATGTGATTTCTGCTCTTTTGGTTCAGTCTTCTGGTGTACAGCCTAAATTTCCACCCTTATTCTTTGAGGGATAATATTAATATGTAACAGAATTAATTTTATTTATGCTTTCACATTTAAAGCATACCTGAAAGCTAGGACTAAGTTTGATGAATATACTGGTTTTCTTGTCCCACATGAGTATCAGACCAACAGTAGTATCAACCACCAGGTAGATGCCCATGGAGCGGATTTGGAATGGCATTTTTCCTCCAGGTGTCCTCTGGATGACATCAGAGTGTCCATCACTGAGTACCAGCTCATAGTTCTAATACAGGAAAAGAGAAAGTCAGAGGCCAATTTAAAAAGTCACCTATTTTGTAGTTTTATATATTGGCAGTAACTTCTTGAAATAATAATATTATCATCAAAAGGATCCTCTTCAACCTCATGTTAAGAAATTTCTATGTAGATTTCCTTCCTTTGCTTTCTAGAGCAGAGGGCAAAAAAACTCTAGTGACATTTTCATTATCTTAGACGCCACTTCTCCTATGCAGTCTGTCTGCATGAGCTTGCTCCATCCTTTTGGCACAACTTAAAGAAAATACTTACACCCAGGAAAACTTTAATAGACTTAGAGCAGGTAGTTCCTGTAGTGCCACATGGAATGTTCTCAGTGATGACTCTGAAGGTTCCCTGATTCATAGCTTGTTGACCACAGTAGTTCTGAAACAGGAGAATGATGTTCACTGTTAATTACGTTACACATTCATAACTAAAATGCAATGTATTTAGAGCAAAAATCTAGGCAGGACTCTGTTACCTGGACCAGAACATATTCACAGTCTCCTTCAAAATCAAAGCGTTTGCCATCAAAGGTAGTATAATGCCCATCTCCATAAACAGAACACGTTTCCAGGCAGGGTTCCTCAGAGCATTGCCATTTTCTGTTTCTACATGTGCTATGCAAGAAAAAAAACACCCCAAAGGTAAAAACTAGACAAACACACAATATAAATATAGGTACATTTCTGTATTTTAAAATATGTTGAGATTCTAATGAAAAAATAAGTTTTGCTTATTCTCAAAAGTGCAGCATAGCTCAAGAACTACTGGAATTTATCCAAAGACTGTTGCATAAAAATGCAATAAATCATCTGCATTAGAAAACACCAAATCTTTCACATTTCCAGATCCTGATGGATCTATTGAAATGGAAGGAATTTCTTTGGAACAAAAAATACTTTCTGACTTGAATGAATATGACAACATCAAAACCATGGTGTTTTTCTGACCATTTGCAATTTCTGGGCTGTGCCATTGAGAAAAATAGACAGAGTTTGCTTTTTAGGTACTAAGTCGATTGTTTTATGATGCAGGATTCCTTCCTAGAAATCTTGATATTGCTAGAGTGAAATGATATTATTTGCTTAGAGCTTAAACTATGTTATTTTTTATTTCCAAAATGTTATTTTTCAATATGCTCTTACCAGTTGTTACAGCCAACTCTGATTGATTCTCCTGGACTGTAGGAATTGCCATTGTGAATACACGGACAGTCTTCTGGAGCTATACAGCCACCTTTGCCATCCAACACTTGATCATAAGGACACACGCAGCCAGAGACACAGTGGGTTTTGTACTGTAAGGATCATAAAGAAAACATGTCTTGAAACACTTCCCTGCTGGGAAAGTTCAGCTGTAGCTGGTAATTGTAAAAGAGACCTTGATTAATATGCTTTCAACTAGGTATAAAGAGTCTGTACTTACACATTCCATGTCTAGAGTCTGACAGCTCTTCTGGCATCCTGCTCCTACCACATTTGCAGTGGCATTGTCACAGTCTACATAAACCATGGGAGGCACACAGACTGAAGGAGAGAAAAGCCACAAGAAATGTGAGACCAACCATGCATTTATATCTTTGTGTTTCCAAGAGAAAAATGAAAATACTCCTTTGTGAATTATGTGTATCTTAATGTGATGTGTGTAAAGTGAGAAAGAGAAGCCAAATATTGTTTTGATCTCATATTCACCTGGTTTTTGTGATTATGCTTACACTACTCAAAATTAATTTTTAGTTAGCTTAATGAAACACTTCCTTTCATAAAAGCAGAACAAATCAGGATAATAAATATCCTGGCTTATTTGTTTGTTTTGGTTTTTTTGTTGGTTTATTTTGGGTTGGTTTTTTTGTTTTACATTTTAATTAAAATGTGAATAGCTTTCCCCTTACATTAAGTGAGGTGACCAAGTATCCTTTTACCCTGGGCAACCCAGGGGGCTCTTAACTTGTTTCAGCCACGTGAAAGGCAAGGCAGTGTTTCTTTATATTTTAAGAATGTCTTCTACATTACAGAAATTCTCAATTAATTCTCTTGGTGGATTTCAACCTTGTACAATCTGCATCATTATGACAAGAGAAAAAATAAAGAAAGAGTAAAGATGGAAAGGGAGGATTAAAGAAAATCTTAAGTAGTATGTTACCTGGTTCAGGCTTCTCTCCTATGCAGCTCAGCTTTCCATAGGTGCAAGTGCTATAAAAACAAGGGAATGGATATTTTAAAATTTTTTCTTGTTAAGTTTCAGCCTGTTTCTCAATGAACTTGAAATAATTAAAAATTACTGTGTAATAAAACAAATAAAATGTGTCCTTTATCAAATAGTTTGCAAATTTCAAAAATATTAATATTCTATATTAGGGTAGAACAAGATACAATTAGATTCTATGTAAATAAATGTTTTCTCTGTCTGTATGTCTGGTTTAAAACTGTCCTTTAGAATAGTTCAGATTCCCGTCATAATGGGAATAATCTGTAACAGAATTATCAGGCACCTTTCACCATGGAACAAGCCTTTTGCAGTCATGGATAAGAAAAGTATGTGCAGAGGTACGAGAGGAACAGAGGCAGCGAGAAAGGGACAGGGTGGGAGTTTGGCTGTTAGCAGAGGCTGACCCATCACAGGACTGCTTGTATGTAAACAACTACAGGAATTCAAGAGTCTTGCAAACATGGGTAGCCCCAGGAATTTTTTAAGAAGCTGTGATTTTTTTGGAAAGTTTTAGGTATAGAAATTCATAACTTTTATATGCGTTTATGATTGCCTATATCCAATCTCTTTTTTCAATTATTTTTTACACAGATCTCTTACCAGACAACACCATTATCATGAACAACTTCTCCAAAAGACAGAGGCATTCCTTTGTAGTAACAAGGACAGCTGGAAGCAGGCACACATTTGCCACTGTCATCCATGTAGGTTCCATTTATGCAGGTGCAGCCATCAACCGGGACAAACTTAATATTGCATGTGACATCAGGCTCACTCAGAGACCGGCAGGTGGGTTGACAGGAATTGACATTGTAGGTGTACTCCAAGGACTTCGGACACAAGGTGGTGTATTTTGCTTGAGAGTAAGAAGGTGAGTTACATTTGTTGTTCATTCAAGAATCAATATAGGCATAAGGTATTTGAGATTAAGTATATACGATAAACATGGCATTGTATGTATACATGCTTTACTAATACCCCCAGTAGTGTAATTTTTTGTAGTACTAGAGCAAAATTTTCCCTTACAAATGTGCCAAATGTTTTGCCCAGGTTAAAAAACAGAACAAAGTTCAATTATATTAAGACACTGTGTTTCTTCCTCTTAAAGTATAAAAAAAGTTTTTATACTTTTTGTTAAAGTAAGTTGAGGAACACCCTACTTGTTTTATTCCTGTTGCAAGGGTATCGCTCTTCAGGTTTTTTACTGATGGTTCTGATCAAGTAATCTAATAAAACCTGGTGTTAATATTTCTCCCTGATTGCCTTTTATGGCATTCCTTTCCTCCCCAACTTCTTGAAAGTTATTGCTATACCTGAACCCCAGTTTATCACAATTTACTGTGGAATCCCTGAGAGTTGCCATGTGGAGCCTTCTGGGGGATCATTTTCAAAAGGCAAAGGGATGTAAAACTTACTGCAGGCTTTGCTCCTCCATCCAGTGAGAAGAACTCCTTTAGCAGCACAGGCTCTGACATAGCTGGAAAGGGCAGCACACATACAGTCCTCACTCTTCTCACAGTTACACGTGTCAAACATACAGATCTAGGAACAGATGATGACGTGGGATCATAAGAATGTCAAAGCCATGGCACTCTGCAGTTTTTTAGGTGTTATGTTCATTATAAGATAAAGTGAGTGTAACCCACATGTATAAGTAAATATATGCCTGATTTTCATTGAGCTCTTTCAAAAGAGATTATTTATGGGGAAAAAAGAGTAATTAGAGGGCCACAATTTTGAATTATTTTTTTCTTTTTTAAATTTTTCTCATGTGTCGGCAGTTTTCCAACTACTTCAAATTGGTTGTCACTGTGCCATATGTATTTAGAATAAATGGAGATTATTTGATGCTACCCAGGTTTTGGAGCTCATGCTTAAGAGTCTGGGCTCTCTGCAGCAGAAGAGCAAAGAAACAAGTTCTTTGACGTGTTTCTATGCTGGGCAGGGGTAATACAATATAGCTAACTCCAGATGATGTTTATTGATGTGTCCAATAACAGGAAGGTTTTCTAAAAGTACCCAGGGACTCTGTTACAGGGTTTCACCACCTTGAATTCCTGGAACATTTGCCTTCACATCTTGTCTAATTCTCTTTGCTGCTTTTTACACACATTGCTTGCCTTGTCCTCACATATATACAAAAGTGTTCTGAGAGCACTTCAGGGGAATTAAAGTGCCAGTTAAGATTCTGGATAAAGCTTTCATTATCTCTCTCAGAAGGGGCAATTTTTATTGCCCCTTCTGAGAGATATAATTTTTATCCTATGACAGCGAATCCAAACTCCTAACTCAGTCTTTAAGTTCACACCTAAAAATAGCTGTGGGAGGAATACACCTGTAAGTTTATCCTCCAGGGAATGGAAAGAAAGATAGCTTCACAAAGGAGAAAACTTCATATTGTGTAGATAAGACTGAATCCTTGGCTTGTGAAGAACTACCATGAATGCATCTCCTCACAACTGGCAAGTTATTCTCTCAGGTGTTAGTATCAGAAATCTGAGTCTCTTAAACCTATATTGGATGGAGTTAGAGCCAAATACCTTCTGGTACACTTCTGGATTCACTGTTGAGTGACATTCAGCAAAAGGTCCCGTGGTATCAGAGAGCAGTCCACACCAGTGCTGAGCATACTGGTCTGTGAATTGAAAACATAGTAAGGATTTCTATGGCACTCCATTTGCAAAACTCTTGTCTCAATGTAACTATACCTCCTCCAGGGAAATTGCAGAAGCTTAATGTTACAATATAATTAAACTCTGCATTTGCTGAGGCGCACTATCTTTCACTTCCTCTGGGCAGAAGTGCGCACACTGCATAAATTCAGTGTTCTCTAATTCGTGATAATTGTCATGGAATAAACTAAAGACACCCTTAGCTGAATTTTAAAAAGGAAGGTTCACACTGGAAATTAGAACTATGCTAGTTCATCTTAGTAAACAGAAGAGTAGCTTGTGAATACTCAAGATTTTTTTTTTTGGCTGAAATGGAGCTTGAATGCTTCAATCTCTGAACTGTAAGTCTGTACTCAGTTTAACAGTGGAAGGGTCACATCCTTCAGAGGGGCTAGGCACAGTTTTTTTTCCTATGTGACAATCAGTCCTTTCCAGGGATGAATCCCTAATATGCCATATGGTTCCAGTTTTCCTTAAGTAAGTTGACTTGTTGTCTTGATCCAAAGGAGTATATATCTAAAGATCTAAACTATTTTGCTAGTTATTATTTGTTAATTGAAGACTTAGTGTCAACTGAGGAAATTTGTGTGTGCATGCAAATAGTTCTGTTACTTTGCCTAAATGCTTGCTTATTCCTTCTTTGCATCTTCAAGGAGAATAGAAATAGTTGCTGAGCTTACCATTTTGTATGCTGACAGTGCAGGGGTCCTCAAAGGTATTTTTGGCATCAGGACAGTCAGCCCGAGTTTTCCAAGTGTTGCCAAAGGCAGCTGAAGTGCCCTCTATCACACCACTGGTAGTTTTGAAATCATCTGTCTGGATATCATTGAAGTTTCCACAGAGACCTGGAAGGAAGCATACGGTCTGTGCAAGTCTCCTACAGGATGACAGTACTGGTGAAGGCAGTTGTTAGGACAAGGTCACTCACCACAGGTCTGCCCTTTATATGATGGGTCTAGGTCTATAAAAACTTGCATTGAAGGCACAAGTTGAACCTGTAGCTGAAGGCCAAAAGTTGTTTGCAGAATTATGAAGAAGGACGAAGGCCTGAAGATGGTGACATTTGCTAGGGATATAAGAATAAAATAGTTAAAATTTCATTTGAGATGAGCATTTGAATTAATTGTTCATTATAGGAACAATACAGTAGAGGAATAGTAGAAGAATTCTACAGCTGTGTTTGATATGATCCTAATGTCTGAAGAACTGGTGGGAAAATGATCCTTATAGGATTTCAAATCCAGCAACAAAACAGTCTAACCTAAACTCCTAAGCAATAAATGAATACAAAACCTCCACTTTCAGGTGTTTTAAAATGATGGAAAGACACACACTTCTCTTGTTATTTAAAAGGCTGCCTTTATTTGATGAAAATGCATTATTTAAGTGAAGACTCCAGCCTGGACCTCTTCTGTCCTTTCATGGTTTGCTTTGTGTTCAGGTGCAGTAGTGTTTGAGGAGAACTGGCATGTGAGAAACCAGTAATGAATGTGCTTTGAGCACAAGGATGGGCGAACACAGGAAACTAAATGACTTGAGAAACTGGAGTTCAATTGCATGTCAGACTTTTCCTTTCCTTTTTTATGAAAATATTTGGGTCTGAAAGTGTGCTTGAACACTGTTTGCTTGAACTAATTAGATACTACTAAATTTAAACCGCAATTTTGCTAAAATTGTTAACGAATGGACAAATTCTATTACGTAAAAAGGGAGATGGTGCTCTGTGGCAGTGCTCTGGGTTTGCTGTAGTGCATCCAGAGGTAGAATTTGGCTTTAGCTTAACTCCTGTAATAGCATTTTAAAGTAAAAATGAGATATAGAAGTTTTTCCAAATGAATTTACCTGCTGAGAATGGTAACTGTGTGTAGATCATATTCACAAACACACTTCCGGAAGGCTGGATCACAATGTTCTATCCACAAGAAAAGACAGTTATTACCAAGCGGATGAGTTAAATACTTTCCAATTGTTTCCTATCCAATACTATTCAAGATAAAGGAGAAAAAAATGGAGGGAGACTATGATGATGTTCTGATTCCTGTACTATGTCTTTATCACTGTGTTCCACTGACTATCCAAGGAAGCAAAAAACAGAAATCATCTAAATAACAGCAAGCTACTAAGGTTCTCTTTTAATGTGCTTACTTCATCCTTAATTTTTCTTTTGATAATGTTCAAATGAGAAAACAAAAAGACAGTGCAAATTTCTCATCTGTGCTGTTAAGTGTCATTTGCCTTGTCTGTTAATCTTAGAACATCCCTGCAGAAAGGTGCGCTCATTTGCTTCTCACCGTTTGTCCTCCGTTTAGGCTGATGGCTACACCCTTGAGGCACGTCTCAGTGTCAGTCAGGCCACACTTGTGGATATCCCCCAAAACTGTGAATTCATTGCTATCACAGAGCTTGAAGAAGAAAACAAGAGATACTGTTAAAATGATTTGCTATATTGAAATATTGTTATCTCAAAAACGCTTATACACAAATGGAATTCTTAGTAAAGTGAGTCTTTCTTGTATAGTAAAGTAAGTATTCTTATATCTAGGCAGTATATTTATTGTTTATTTCCTTTCTTCTTGCTCATGTGGTCTCACATATGTCTAGAGTCACCAAGTAAGTTGGCGTTCATGCAGTCTGCACACTGGAAGCTGTACATTGCTTCTGGCACTCAGGGGTGAGTTAGAGATATTAACCTGAACATTAAAACTCCCTCATGCATTTGTAAGACTAGTTCCTAGTGTGTAGGTAATACCTAGAGCAGAAGGAGGTATGCCTTTCTTCCCCACTGCTTATTAAGTTTACCAGGGAGAGGAAAGATTGCACTGAATAGATTACTCAAAACCCTGGTGATTTGGACACTTTTTTAAGAGATAGGAAATATGGATTTAAATATCCTCTCATAGGAGAAAACAAAACTAAAATTATTTTTCAGGAAGTTACTGCATAAAGGTTCAGATTTTGACTCAGTTGTGATTTTCATAGAACTGTGTTCTGTGAGCCATCTTCTAAGTGTGCCTAATGGCCAGAACAGCATAGAAAGACTCAGAAAAGGTTTTGGTTCTGAATGTGCCTTATCACTTTTTTGGCATATTGAATTCTAAATTGAGGACAGCTGAGATGCAGAATTATGGCTATTTTGAACTTTTTTGTACAAATTTAGGGATTTTTCTCTGCCTCCAGAGACCCTGAGAATCCAATTTTACATGTTGGTGCCCAAAGGTGGAGTTTAATGTGCAAGTCTGACCTATGCTGCCATTGTGCATTATAGCAGTGCTTGTCGGTCTTATCCTAAAGTTTCATTGATACAGGCTAATCTATTTCTAAATCATCTCATTCTAGTTCATTTCTAAGATTTTATGATTTTTTTTCTTGGTAACATTCAGATTGATCATGTCAAAAACAGATTTTATTTAATATGAAGTCCTTATAAAAAAGTTTACCTTAATTATCCAGTAAAAATAAACAATGAATATGCCTAGGGTTATGAAATCTAACATAAAAACTCAGTGCAAATCCTAAATAGTGATCAAAGAACTCAAAAATACTATAACATTATCTAGTATAACCCTAACAGAAAAGCCCCTGAAATTCACTTGGAGATGTTAACCCTCTGAGATTCAGAAAACTGATGTTGATTGCCAGTAGTTTTCATTAAAAACAAGTTATATATAACAAAAACATTTTTCTTTATCAAAGATTGTGACTAGTTTTTACCTTGGTTAGGACATAACTACAGTCTCCAAAGAAGGAATAGTATTTCTCATCAAAGGTTGAGATGTGGGAACCTCCTTCAATACTGCAAGTTCCAGGGCATGACTGAGTGACACAAGACCATTCACCTCCAACACAGGTACTGAAATGAAGAAGGCATTCAGTAACATTGAGTAATGCAAGTGTAAATGAAATAAAAAGACAGTAAGGGAAGATGGTGCCTTACGTTTCAACATAGCCTTGAAACACTAATCATACTGCCAAAGAAACCAGAATTGCTTTGAAATCTCAGACAAATATGGGACAGGCATATTTATATTAAGGCGATAATTTTCTATACATATTGTTGTTCATTTCCAGTCTTTGGACAGAATTAAGTCCTGGTGAACTTGTAATTCATGTCAAGTATGTTAAGTATTCCTTGGCAAATAAATAGGTAGGTACAGTTGCATGCACTTCTGCAGTAATACTTCAGTAATTACAAGGAGAGTAAAAGTAATGTATTTGTCAAACATGCCTCTCAGATGTGTTCTCCCACTCTAAATGCAACATGCCTCCAAATGTCATGTCCTCCATAGTATTTGTATGAGCACCGTAGCATTACACTGTAGTGCTGCAAAGGTATAACACTAATTCACGTTTTTAAACACCTCTGGTATTTGACAATGATTCTCTTCCTTGATATTTCTTGAAATGGAAGGACCTGTTCAAAGCTCAAATTTTTGTTCCAAGTGCAAAAGGAAAACAGACATGAAAGTAACCTCTAAAGCTGTGTAATTACGGAACTTCAGTTGGTAAGTAGTTGCTCATTTGTTTAAGGGGAAATCAGTAAATATTCAGCTAATGCACAAAAAACCCCAAACAACCAAAAAGTGAGAAAATATGTTACCATGATCTGCATTTAGATGAGAAGGAGGCACCAGGAGCATAAGTTTCACCTTCATAGGTACAGTGGCATTCTCGGCGGGTAATGCAGCCAGCACCATTAACATCATCAAATACCATTCCTAGGAAAAGAAAGGGTCTATTGCTTATTCTGTGCACTGCAGAACCTGGCTTTGAAGACATATCTAGCAGATGCCCGAGACTATGTCCTGTTTCTTCTGTACTTTAATAGCATGCAAGCCATGTAGAGTTTGAAGGGCTATATTCCATTGAAGTCTACCTAAAAATCTCAGAATGATCAAAAGGGAACTCTAGGAAAACACTTTTCTGCTGTGGAGTTCAGTAGAATTGAATTAGTATTAAAACTATTAGGTAATGGGTTGGAATAGATGAACCATTTGTAAGACTGCCTAGGGATATATCTGAACTGTAAATATTTCTATGCCCAGAGAGAGGATTGCCTTAGAGAAGTCAATGCTACTAGAGAAACAAGTGATGGTGAATTCTGTGAGACCTCATGGGGATGGGCAGAACAGCTTCAAGGAGTGAAGCTGCTCTGATACACAGTCAAAACAGCAACAAAAATTTAGACCCAGAAGAATGCAGAGACATCGCATCTATCTTGTACTGATACACAATTCTTGTGTGTAATTCTCTGAAAGAGCAGATCTAACACACTGCCTAGTACTGTGTCAGCTCCTTGTTGTTTAAGCACACAACACTTGACAAGAAGGATTTGGCCATTTGTGGAACCAGATGCAGCTTTGCTAACAGCAGGAGTGATGGCTGCATGTAAAATCTACTTAAATGCTTCATACTTTCTGTGAACTGAATTTGAATGCTGAGAAGACTCTGCTGTTGATAGAAGAAAATTATCTTACTGCCAGTTCAGTCATTTTATATATATAATAGATATATATAAAGCACATTTGTTGTTTGAAAGGGCATATTTAGTAATTCAAATAGAATTAGTGCATCCAGGGGAGAACTGCAGGTATTACTTCAGTGATAACACTGATGTGATGGGAATGATCCAGAGTATGAAAGTTGTTAGATGTGTACGGGTGAGTATTCTACAGGGTTTGGCTGTGAGAAAAGGGCAGGAAATGAGCTTGCCTGGAGGACAGATGCAGCCATCTGTACAGTGATCTTCACAAAGTGCAGATCGTTCCGGGTTGCTGCACGTGTCGGAGCAGGGAGAGCCACACTCATGGTATTGCATGTTGAACGGACATGATTTGGCTAAAAGTAGAAAAAATATTATAAACTTTTCACTTAAAAGTTTGAGAAGACAGTATTTGCAATTTAGGTTGTTTTGTGTCAAGATATGACAGGGTATCCTGATCAAGTGGAGGCTGAAATATTTTAGATTTTCTGATTTATATTGAAAATCTCCTAAACTTCCATATTCCCAAAGTCTTGCATACGACCAGGTTAAAACTGATTTCATTATAATTGCATGCACTTTTAAGTGACTGTCTTCTTCAGGGAAAACCTCATGTATTTGAAGTTTGCTAGAAGTGTAGCAAGCACAGGTGGAGATCCCTTCCTGAGATACTCACGGCACAGGTCTGAGGTCCTCCAGTTCAGGGGGTGTCCACCTGCATGGGCACACTGCCGAGAGTACTCAGCAAAGGTGTTGCACATGCAGAAGTCAGCCATAGAGCTGTCACAGTGGCACAGGTCTTGTATGCAGGTTTCAATGTAGTCCTGGACATTCACGAGCATGTTGCAACTCGCAAATGCTTTGCTGGTTAGTACTGTCTCACAGATAGAAGCCTAGGAAAGAAAAGAGAGAAGGTAAACAAAGTGTTAAGAAAATGTGGAACTAGTTATTTAAGGGATAGAGCAGAACAAATCAAAGATTGATCTGGTCCAGAAATCCATTCAACAGTAGCCATAAGCTGATGTTTAAGGAAAAATATAACAATAGGGCAAAACCACATATAATAACTTCCTTTGAAATACTCTAGCAGCTTTCATATCCTTGGTTACTGTCACCTGAGGTCACTTCCCAAGCATTATATAATTTCTTTATATTAAGACATCCTCAGTAATTTTCTCCTTCAGGAAAATATGCAGTCTTCTTGTAGAAGGGGAATGCAAATTTTTGGCATTCACTTTAGCCAAGAATAAAACCTTAAATTTAGAATATTTTTGTTTTGAGACCTACAGTTGAGTCATATTCATGCTCTATTTATTCCCCTTCTAAAAATTTTCTCCAAAGACAGAATGTATTCACATTAAAAAAATAAATTTTGAGAGGTTCTTACAAATTCTCTTGAGCAGTTCATCAGGGAAGTAGGAGGAATAGGATCGTCACATTGCTCTGTGGGCCCGTCCATCTTCTGCCTATTACCAAACTGTATGGGAGTCAATTTTGTCTCTGTAAAAAAACAGTTCAAATATTAGAATAATGCTTACTGAATTTTTCATGGAATTTTCTTTTGTGATGCTACATGCCATGACATGAACAGTGGTTACCAAATAATATCACTATAATATGAAAGGGAAGTGAACAGGATTATAAAGACCTGGATCCTAACTATTGAAAACAAGTAGAAATTTTTATGTGGCAGGTCTTGAAATATATAACAGTGATGGAATCAGTCTAATACATCTCAAAGTCACAACTTTGTACAACTGACATCGCAGGAATACGTGAAGAAGTATCCCCAGTTTTCCAGTTAATACAACCCTCAACCTATATTAAAGTATATTGTAAGAAGAAAAAAAAAGCACCAGTACTTAATAATGCTTTTTATTACTTACTCCCTGAAATAAATTCATTGCTGACTGGAATTCCATTGAAGTCCCCACAAAGTCCACAAGTTTGATTGGCATATTTCTTGTCTAGTTCCACCTAAAAAAATAATGGGGGCAGGAGGTTTGTATAAATGACAGTCTTGATGGTTAGGAGCACAACCTATGCCAGTATTACTCATGGACTCAAAATCTGAGATATGCTTCTTGTGGAGACTGTGCTGTGTGATGACAAGGTACACACCATTGGAATGGTCAGTGATGACCAAGAAAATCTTGTTCTTATCCTAGCCCTGGGTTGTAAACATCAATACTTTGCCAGGTCTGGAATCTGAGGAGTACTTCACTGTGAGGTAGGAACATTACAATTCAGAATCTATTGATTCTGAGCTGAGCTTGGTGGGGGAAAAAAGGGGGAAATTGAGAGAAGACTGGAAGATGGAACAATACACTAAAAATGGACACAAATCCAGAAGTAACTAATGCCCGCCTGGCTGTAATACTGCAAAGATGTAAATAGACTATTTTCAAAACACAGACTTTCTGCTGTTTGGATGTTTTCTTACCAGAAGGGCATCGTGTCCATTCCAAAGGAAGGTCAGTCCCAACTTGGCAGAAACTTTCAAATAGTTGTTACTTCTCTCTATCAAGACTCCCATATGGCTGTAGGGCATCTGAACCCTGGGAAAAGATCATCATAAGTCAGCAGGGGTAGGGACAGTATATCCACTGAATGTCCACAATGATAAATTTCTCATTCTCTTTCAGAATTTTCAACATGTATCTGTGAAGAAATTGGAGCAATACTACTACAGACAACACAGATTTGTAGTATTTTGTCCATTTCCGTTGCAATTGCCTCTCATTGTGGAAATGAATCTGCCTTGCTCTTCTGGTTGTTCCTTTTGGCTTTCTTACCAAGTAAAATGTCAGCGTATATCTGTGGTTGTATTGTTCATAAAAGTGCTGGGAAGCTCTGTTTTGCATCCAGTGTGCTTCAGGATACTGCTGTTTACTCCTTGAAGCATTTGATGATAAAGGGATAGACTCCAGGCTTTCTGTGACATGAGTGCCATTCAGGAAGCTGTACCTGAGATAACCTTTAGACTAGTTCACTGTACATAGCTGCCATAACAGACAGCTCACTGTGGGATTGTTGCCCAAATATTTACCTGCTCTTTTTAGTAGGTTTCACACCCTATGCCAAATTCAGTGCTGCAATTGCTACACAGATAGCAAGTTTCCAGAATAGATAACTTTAAATTAATTCAGGTACAACCTGAAGAGCAGTCGCTGCTTTACTGCACACTGTTCAGTGCAAGGACAAAAGCTGTCAAAAATTCTTCTCGGATTCTGCTACGGTAAGATTTATGGAAAATACTAACTTCAAGGGTCTAAAGAATGCAGCTTATAGACTTCATTGCATACATACACTACTGTAACATTGGGACAGCATATTGGATATAGATCATCTGAACAGAGCAGCCACAGTTATAATCTGCAGAAGTAGCACATAGCTTGCTTTCTGTCAAGCCCTCCTGTTTCTTGTTACTACTTCAGGAAGGATCTGAGCCCTTCACTGTTTGAGAGCAATGCGAGATCAGATGAGGGAAAGGGATACTTGCTCAAAGAGCCCACTGGGAATATGTTAGGAACATACAGTTTGTCATCAAGCAGGACAGAGCTGGGGGTCAGTTCGATCACTATTCCTTCCAGTTTCATGATGACATGAGTGATCACAGTAGCATTTTCCACCACTGCACGCCTAATCTGGATGTTGAAGTCCTCATAGGGAGACTTGCAGTTAGATGCAAAGATGTAATTGCAGACCCCAGGGAAGTAAAAGATGTCCCCATCAAAGGTCTTGAAGTGGAAGTTGCCCCATGTGCTGCACACACGGCCATTGTGAGAGGGGTTGCCAGCTGTGGATTCAAAACAAGCAGTAAGAATTTTCTGTAATTCCTTCCCTGTAGATGCTTTCTCCCTCCAGTTTTTTTTACCAGCCTCTGTCCAAAAAGCTCATCTTCTGTTTTGTCAAGCTACTTGTTTGTCATTATTTACTTATTTCGTTCAGCTGCTTTTTGTGCTTGATCAGTTTTGCATAGGGTTATAGGGCCTAGGACCAAGAGACCTCCCGGGCCACTAGGTCCAGTGCTCTAGTTCTGATGACTTCCCTAGCCTATAAATCCATTCCTAAACGTATGGAGTCCTAAACTTTCATCATAAAATCATTTTAAAGCTAGTTTAAAACTAGCTGATACTCCTACTTGGGAAGGCTACTCATACCCAGCACCTCTGGCTGGAAGACTTTTGTTAACATCTTCCAAAACATATTCCCATCCCATGTTTGCCTGGTTGTTCTTGTGCCAAAACTACACTTTGCCTTGAAGGGGTTTTACCTCCTTGCTCTCCCCCTGCCCTTTATAGAAATCTCTTCTTTCTTTTCAGTCTTCCTTTCCTTGAAAGCATGCTCTCCAATATCCCTGATTATCTTCCCAGTCCCTTTCCACATTTACACTCAGCCTGCTTGAATTGTACTCTATTCCCTAGATAACATGTCTTGACAGTTTTCAGCACAATAATATTTTCCTCTCTTTACTGGAAATATACATAACATTAGGGAAAAACATGTATAAATATATATATAAGATATATATATAAGTATATATATCTTACATATATGAATATATAAGATTTTATATACATTATATATACTTATATATAAGTGTATATATAAATACTTTTTTTTACAGCTGCATCATAAAACAATGAGGCAAAGCATTGGATTCACACTTAGATTATCCACATTCCCCAATAAATTAATTTTCTGCTAATTTTTTAGGATGCTAAAGGACCTTACACAATTTACTGATTTTTTTTCAGTCACTCCATGCTCTTTGTCATTAACAAGAGCACAGATATATGAGCCATGACATTTGCTTAACTTACCCTTCACTTTCAGTGTGTTTTGAAAAGGTGGAATGATTGTCACTTCTTGGGAGTTGAAAGCTGGTAGAAAATAGAAAGGAGAAAAAATGACCAGGTTTAATCTTTTTTGAAGTCCTAAAACATGGATAGAGATTGCTTAGTCTCTTTAGTGATTAATACTTCCTACTACTAGTTACTGTCTAGGGGAGAGTTTCCACAAGATTTTATTGGAGGTTTTTACATGATGCTTTGTGTTCTGTCTTTCGATAAACTTCAGTAACAGCTAAATTGCACAGGCTATAGTACTTTCTTCCATAATTTGCTCAAGACTCCCTGATACTCTGAAGTCAAAAGCAGCAACATGATCCTCAGAGCACTGTATTGTAATAGCAATTACAACAGCTATTTTAAAATAATCTGCGGCGCACATTTTGCTGGGCAGACTTAATGACCAACTACTTCAGCCTGTCATCAATAATATACCAGTCAGCTCTGGATCTTTCCACACTTACTTTGAGCTGTCCAATTATGTGTCGTGCATGATCTTGTAGTATATAATTATTCCAATTTTTGAGGTAGTTAGTTTTCTTATTCTCTGATGAGTGATGCAGTCATCTTGACAGTGTAAAAAAATGTTCTTTTTATCACCTGCTATCAAGTACCTTGCTGATATGTGTGTAAACACACACCTCTTCTGAAAATACACTTTTAGATATAAATTATGTACCTTTCATGAAGTTAAAGATTAGATAACTGTATCATATCAGTAGAGCAGATCCACTTGGGCCAGATCTCAGAGGAAGTTCTCAAGCTTAGAGCAGTCAGAGATTGGATATTGTACAGAGGACTTCTCTTTTAATGTGTGTGGCATATTTTAGCTAGTAATCAAAATATTCTAGTGATCTTACTATTTATCACCTTTATTTGTAACAAAACCTTAGAAAGAGATCGGCATAAAAACACCTACATTTTTGTCGCTGCAGGAGAGATGGAGAAACATACTCTGTTGGTTGTTCACCACCCTGGGCTTGAACTGCATCAAGAAGAATAGGAAAGGAAATGTGAATGTCTAATCGCCTGGAGTTCCTTCATAACATCTCAATTACATCTGTTTAAATGTGGAAAACTCAGTATAACAAAAATCATCAACTATATGCTTATATACAGGAGGTCAGAAATACATTAGGATCCATGCTACATGCAACCTTGATGATCAAGCACCACTCCTTCAGCCTATTTCCTTTTTTGGTTTTTAAATTTTTGGGTACTAAATTACTGTAGGGAAGCCATCAAAAACATGCCTGTGGTAATTTATTCCACTACAGTATACCCCTGGATTTCCTTATAAGCTTTTCAGATAAAGGACCTAAATTTCTTCGGTTTTTTTGATCACTCTGTACTTTAAGCATCAGTAAAACCCTTTTTCTAGCTAGATGGTTTTCCTTTTGTACAGGAAGAACTCACTTTAGGGTTAGAAAATTGATTTTTATCAAAGCCAGGGTTACTCTGTATTTTATAGTTTCAAGCACTCTTTGTAATAAGCCACAGAAGGAAAATAAATGCAAAAGCCACACACCACAGAAGGAAATAGGTCTTTCCAATAGATACATTTGTGCTTTTTGGTTTTGCCCCAAAGCAAAGAAACCATTTTTCATTCCATTCCACTGCAGTATCAGAATAGGAATACATGCATTATCCACAGGAGCCAGAGGGGCTTTCAACACACTGATCAGTGAGAGGTCAGGTTGAGGTGAACACTATTCTGGCCAGAGAAAACTGCAAGGGCAGGTTCAGCCCCTGCTGCACCTCACAAGGACAGTCTGTGGCTAGGACCACTAGAGGGGCTAAGGCTGAAAGCAGAGCTGTGGGGAGCCTGCAAATCCCCTCCTGGGGAAAGAGCTGGGGGTCTGCAGCTGGGCTTGGAGGACACATGTCCACTTTTAAGGTAGGAACCACTCAGTGCCTCTGGGCTCCTTCAGTGCCTCGCCTCAGGGAGCTTTTTGCTTCTCTCTTCACACACTGTGGGGCTCTTCTCTGTCTCATGCCACATGCACTGCAGATCCCTGCTGCCACTGCATGTTGTGCTAATGCTACAGCTAGTCCTGTCATGGGCTGTTCTTTGACACTACCACTTCGGAACATCAGCTACTATGGAACTACCTAGGAGTAGGAAAAATATGAAATCATACAATAGGATCTGCACTTGAGATCCAAATGCATTTAAAAGTAACATTGTTGTGACCTTAAAGGGAAATTATCAGGTGGAAAAAGAAAAATTGAAAAAAATTAAGGAGATTTCCATCCATCTGTGACTATTAAATGCCCACAGAATATTTATAGCGGTTCCATTTGTTTTCAGCCCATTGCAAACCAGCTCTGTGTGCTAAGCTTTTGTGCAACCTCATAAGCAAGAGTAAACGAATTCTTAAAATCTACTGCCTGATGATTTTCAAGCAAAATCCTCCCTTTTTCCAATACTCTTTCAACAGCTGATAAACAGAGTCTTTAATAATTCATGCAGACATACTCCTCAACTAATTTATTCCTTTCTCGAGGTATCTTTGCACCTTCTGTTTTTCACATTTTGAAATGCTATACTACCTTGAAATTGATGTTAAAAGCTAAATGCAAATCTTGAGACAATTTTATAGAAATGTGAGTTCTAAGGAAGTTCTAATCAATGCAGTGAAGCTGTTCCAGGTTTCAGCTGGAGAAAAAAAAAGGATGACAGTTTCAAAAGAGTTAATTTTCTCTTCTTAGGAAGGAGAGTAGTTTAAGCAGAAAATAAAATCTTGCACAAAGGCAACAGGTTCACTAACTTCACAAAGCCAAGGAAAAAAAAATGCTTCAAGCTCCAAAGCAAGTTATAAATTCTTTAAAACAGTAAAAACGCCAAGCAAGTGAAAATTCCTACCTTTCATCTGTATGAAGGCCAGGGCTAGTATTGATATCCATAATGGTATTCGTGTCCCTCCACCTTTACCCATCTTCTGGAAGTCCAGTGGAAACCACTGAATGACCTCCTCTGAGGAAATACCTGTCTGCTCCCAAGCCTTATATAGTGAGAGAGTAGAACTTGGCTCAGTTCCCAGACTGTTTCACAAGGCTCTTAAAAGGTGGGGCTTCAGACATTTTCCTTTTCCTTTGCAGGTGCAGAGGTAAATAGAGGATGCTCTGACTTTCCCTCAGTTATTTACACTCTAGGAGGAGTATTCTTTCCACGGGTCTTTTTGGTGGAATGTCAAGAAGTGAGCAAGAAGAATTTTTGCTTAGGCTTAGTCTTCCCAAATTTTTGTTTATTTGGAATAAACATAATTTAAGAGACTTCTGGGTGACTTTTGAGCAGGAGGTTTGACTGAATTACTTCACTTTTTTTTTTTTCTCCTTAGAGCAAGTGATGATAATTAGCTTCTCAAAAAACCCCAAAGTTCCACCTGATACAAATTTTTTTAATGACTCTGCACCTGCCTATGTAGCTACTTTGCTTGTGAAAATAAAGAAATCAAATGCCGTTTAAGGTCAGCAGTATCACAGGTGTATACAATGAGAATCCTTTTTTTAGCAAGTTGGTAATATGGCCCTTTCCTTGAGGGACTCTTCATATGGGTAATTTTAGCTGTTTCTCTTTTAAGTAAACATGATTTCACCATTAAAAATTGTTGTATTCTACCTATGATTAAAAAAATTCATGTGATTTCTAACCCTAGAGACATTAAAGGACAGATATGCAATATTTTTTGGAATAGTCCTTAACTTAGGAGTAATGAGAAAGTGAAGAATGCTTTTGGAGTACATTAAAATAGTTATTTACAGCTATATTACTTTGGGAGATTAACCTTTTATAGTGTTTTACCCTGGGGTGTAGAGAAACACAGTCTTTCACTAAGAGAGCAGATTCCACAATCCCAGATGAGTTCAAACAATTCCTGCAAGACAGAAGGTACTGGGATTGTCTCCATATTCTTTGGAGTCATATGTTTAAAATGGAATGAAGTTTAGCCATTAGGGAGGGACATTAGAGGAGCATTGAACAGGTAGTGAAATACTCATTTAGGTTGCCTGGGAATACTGTCCAATTTCTATCACTAGGTTATTAAAACACCAACATGGGAATGGTCCAAATGCTGTTGATAGTGCTCTGGGGCAAAGGAACAGACTAAATGTCCACTTGAAATTCTCTCAAATATGTTTTTCTATTATGTTTTATGAAAAATTATCATGAAATCATAGTATCTCAGAATGGTTTGTGTTGCCAGGGACCTTAAAGATCATCCAGTTTCAACCCCCTGCCATGGATAGGGACACATTCCACTAGACCAGTTTGCTCAGAGCCCCATCAAACCTGGTCTTGCAAACTTCCAGGGAAAGGAGCATCCATAACTTATCTGGACACTGTTCCAGTGTCTCACTCACCTCACAGAAAGGAATTTCTTTTGAATACCTAATAAAAATCTACTCTTTGTTAGATTTGAGGAAGTAACTTCCACACTAAGAGGGAAATATAAGACACAATTTTTACCTAGGCAGCAAACAAAAGCAATAAAATATGCTGGCTGTCCTGAACATTTTAAGAGTACAGCTATTTAAAAAAAGGTGACATAACAAAATTGAATTGGAAGTTTTGTGGAAAAGAATTGGTTTGTTTCAGTCCTGAGTTATAGCTTTGGCAACTTCATTGACATGTAAGTCTGTAGAATTTACTTTAGCATTATTTAACAAGGAAAAGAAGATGTATTCGAGATACTTGTATATACAGAAATACATGTACTGAAATTTTAAGGAAGTATCATTGTCTCTAATGGTTATTATCAAAGTTCCAGGGTGAAGATCTAGGAAAAATAAAAAAATTTTATTGGATTTAAATGGTACGTAATTAAAGTAATGATAAAATAATATGGTAAACTCAGGTGGGTAACACACATAAGCTTATTAAGAGATTATTGGTGAGAAGAAAAATATACTTTATGAATCATTGTATAACTTACCACTAAAAATCAAATCATATCAACAGTTGCTATGCTATGGTTTCATATCCGTTTCCTGCATGTTCAAGGAAGTGCTGTGATCTCTGAGACCTCCCAATCTGGTCATCATAAATTAGGCTGAAACTGCTTTACAGTTCAGTTTAACCCCTTTAATTGAGCTTTAAAGCACCTTCAGAAAGTGGTTCCCTATATCTGTATTTTTGACTTAAAATTTCAAATCTCATATATGTCATGAATCAAGTATCCTCACACTACTAACTGGTTAATTCATTGACTGATTCTCTTGCCATATTAAATTTCTTATGCTATTTCTTCTCGGAAATTATTATAAAATGTGTTAAAATGTATGAGACTTGCAAAAGTAATCTCAAATATTTATGATAAATTGATTTAGTAGTATTATTAATTATTCAAGGAAATAATTCCTCTTCAAATTTTATTTCACCTCCATTCACTCAATAGACATACACAGGTGACATGGGAGAGTAGATTTTAAAAATTAGTTGGGAATAACTTGTCTGGTTTTTGTACCTCCTTATGATCAAATCCATACAGTTGACTGCATAAAAGGAAATTTAATATGTGAGAAGAATTTATTTATTTATCTATTTTTAATTTGATCTAAGAACCTTGGCATTTCTTTCTATAGTTTGTATTCCTTTTTCACAGGATCATATTCCTACTCTCTGCATCTGCAATAGTAAATTGAATGTAATATTTCAGTAAATGGATTTTTAGCATTTTCAGATCCATTCTTTTTAACCCTACATGACCAAAAGCGACATAGTGATGATGTTATTTACACATCTTGTTCATGATTTCTGAATCTCCTTCTTGATAAAATAAA
Source organism: Anthoscopus minutus (assembly GCA_013399455.1). NCBI lineage: Eukaryota > Metazoa > Chordata > Aves > Passeriformes > Paridae > Anthoscopus > Anthoscopus minutus. The sequence goes on from VWYI01015694.1 coordinate 27,315, forward strand.
ATGAGACCATCGTATCATTCATAGACACCCACTGCAGAATGCAAATAAAATGTGATAGCAAACTTGGTTAAATTTTGGGTGCAATAACAACTGAAATTAGTATCTCCATTTATAGTTAAAAAAGAATGATGAACTGATGGAGACATGCAAAAAGTTGTCTAGTCCACCTGATGCCACATGGGAGTAGGGAGTATTCATTTCAAGGGAAGGAGGAAAACGTGATTGACAGGAATTACAGCACTTCCTCTGTGCAAGTGCTAAAATGCACTTGCATTTTAAGGTAACAAGGAGCTGCCTGCTGGGCTTTTCTCTGGCTGGTCATTTGGCCACTTCTGAAGCCATGTTTTAGCTCCAGAGTGATGCTGGGACACTTGGCATTGAATTCAGCTGAAGTACCATTCTGATTGTCCCTTAATTTTAACATGTGCAAATTCAAATGCATGATTTCTATCTGAAAGCTTCTATGGAAAAGTGAGATAACTGATAAATTTCAGCTTAAAAGTTGTTCATTACCATTATAGGTGTTCTCTTACTTATGTGAAGATGAACTACATTTCAAACAGCTTCAATAAGTATTTCATAGTATGATACAATATAGTCTATCTAAAGTAAAGCTATAGTTAAAGACCAAAATAGGGATATAATTACTTTTATGTTCTTTACTAGATCTTGGTCAAACATAGAGCCATTGATTCATTCCTTTACTTCCAAATGCTTAGATAAAACTCATTAATTGAAAATCAAATGACATTGTAACTGAGATTTTAAGCCATTACATTAATATGGGTAGTTCTCCTGTCTTTTAGTGTGTACATTGTAGAGGAGCAATACTTAATGCTGTAACCTCCACTGCAATCTCTGTGTTTTACTGCAGAACAAGTAATGCATAACTTGATTAGGATCTGTTTCTTGTCTGTTCATTTTGAAGTTTGAAGTGTCATTTTGAAGAAACCAAGCAAAGCATAACATTTTAAATCAGGCACTGGAGACTGAATAGCTGCAGTGTAAGAGGCTGGTTAACACTGATATGACTAGGAAGTAAAAGATATTGAATATAGTATCTCTCATTTTATTTCCAGTTTTCCTCTGGGAAGCAAACCTGTCAAAGAACAACTAAGAGTACTGTATTCAGGCATTCCCCCTGTGGAAAGTTAGTAAAGATCCTGTGCAGAGTTAGTAAAGGAAAAACAATGTGCACCCTGTACCATGAGAAGTACGAATAGTGGGACCAGAGTAGGGTTTCCATGTTGTCTGAACACGTCCAGGATATCTCTGTGTATAAAGGGGATAAACACTTAAGCCTCTTTACAGTTTGCAAACACAGACACCGCAACCGTGCATGCCAATATTTGCAATTGGTATTACAGGCTAAAAAGCTGATGTACACACACATACAGGGAGGCATATTTACATTGTGCAGTGGTGCGTGTTGCACAGATCCCTCTGCTAGCAGCCGCCAAGGTAAAGTCGTAACAGGCACTAGTGTCCCTGCATCCATGTGAAGCTGTACCTCAGAGAATCTGCTTTTCTCTGAGGCACTGACACTGCAGCATTGTGTTTGGGCTCAGAGCTGTACCTAGAGCTGTGCAATGCCATAGGGCCATGTGTAAAGCCAGCTGAAAGATGGGATCTGTTCTGCTGTGCCTTGGTGACCCAAATCAAAAATCAGTCTTTAGAAGCAATTGGTGTTTGCAAGCTCAGAGAACTAAATGGTGCAACTAGTCAAAAAAGTGGGTGGACTAGAGGGCTATGCTGAGCACTGTTTATAAACCCTCACAGGAAGCTGTTGATGATGCACAAGCTCAAAAAAACCTGCATTTATATGCTGTGGTGGACACAATTCTGCTGAATGACACTTTGCTTGTTTGTTGGTAATTATATAAAATACAGACTGTGTGTAACTGGAGATAGATATGTATATATACTATTAGCACTAGCAAGTTTTGTCAGAAGTTCTATTATCAGTGGACTCTTGAGTATATTCCCTTATCTTAAATCAGTAGCAGACTTTCTTATTCCAAGAAAAATGCATGGAGGATGTAATTAAATGCATACATGCAAAGACAAACATGGAAAAATAAACAAAATCTTTTGGTCCATGTATTATTCAAGACTCGGAGAAATTAACTAAATTTATACAAGTGGTATAAAAGTTGGCAGAGACTTCTTTAGTATTTCAGTTCAAATATTGCCATTCACATTAATAATTTAAGCTTCTGTTATGTCATCCTCCTTGAAAGGAGGACATATTGCATGGGGGTATCTCTGTATGTGTGTTCAATCTCTATTGTAAAGTAACTTTGCAAAGTTACTTTTAAAAGTCCTTTTCTATATTCAGCATTTCAGTTCACAAACTTGAATAATGGTACAGCGTAAAGACTTCAGCTAATGGAAGATGTTGAACAAAATGCAGGGAGGTACAAACTGACCACAAATCATTTGGAAGTTTGGTTAAGGTTTATAAACATAAAGGACTGCTATAATTTCTTTAAAATCGTATTGCAGTAGCAGGGATAAGAATCATAATCACATTAATGTGAGGGTTTATTGTGTTCATAGTTTTTGTCTATTGTTTTATTTTTATTTTAGTAAATTTTAAGGTGAATTTATATTTATTTTTATAAAGTATTATTAAGTTTGCAATGGCAAGACACTAGGAGGTATTGATGTTAACAACAGTGCAGTTCCTTGAGATAATTTTAAATTACACGGGTGAAATGCTATGTTTCTTAGACGGTTCTTGCTTGTTTTAGACAGAGCTTAGATAATGAATGTTTTTTCTTATTCAGTTATTTTTATCTATGTGTCCTGACACTTTGTTACTGTGTGTTACTCAGTCCTCTGAGTGACTGAATAGAGTCAGCAATTTTCTCCGTTACTTTTCTGTGGTGCCCATCACTGGAGTCCCTGAGAAGTTCATCAATAGTATTGTATGGCTTTTGAAAATGCGTTTTTAATTACTTGAGATATATTATCTTTGTTTTACATACTGCTAAATAAGGCATAGCAATTTTGGGGGGCAAATGGTCTAACACCTCCATGATTAATTTTCAAAATACTCAACTTTATTTTGGTAGTTGCATGTTTAGCATGTCATCTTCAAATAGAACTGTGAAAGCCCTACGGTTCTGCAGCTGAGATGTTGAAGTGTCCCACATGGAATCTAGAAGAAAAAATCACCAAGTGTGAAAATTACAGTTTAAATTAATATGCTCCGAATCAAAACTATTCAAAATAAGGGGGAATCTGAATCAGTTTTGATGTGGTGACATCTATGTGCCATTTACACTCTGCAGTGGCCAAATTCTCCAGACAGGGAGAGAGGACTGTGGACAAGCATTGTGCTCAGAGTGTGCACTCATTGAACCTCAAATCCGGGTTCAGCTCCCTGCAGCAGGTGCCTGATGTGCACACAGTCCAGTGGAGAGCAGCAGGCTCCAATCACAGATGCAGGGTTGTGCAATCCTGCGTATGCACAGTGATGGCAAAGACATGACAAAGAGTTCTGATAGCCTGTGCTCCCTGCTCACGTAAGTCACCTTCCTCAGCGAGTCTGAGTAGGGAGAGGAGAGCTACTCATGAGAAATTCTCGTGGGCTCTGTGTTGTCAGTTATCACAGACCATGGGTTTTCGATATATTCTCTAAATATGCATCATGAAGGTGACTAATTGGTCTTGCAGGGTTTGCTAAGCTGAGCTGTCAGACTCCTTATCATTTTGCAGGGCTGAAGTATGATATAAAACAAGAATGCTGTCAAACTTGAGCAGCTAGACTTGTAGTGTATTGAACATTCAACACGTCAGTGGATGAATTGACTGTTGACCTTTTTATAGTCAGTTTTTGGCTTTATTGATCTGAAAACTATGAAAATCCTTATCTGCTTTTGTCAGTTGCTGCAAAGGGCTGAAAACTGGTGTTGCATGTTCATGTATTGAAAATAAGAATTGTATGCACTGAACTTTCTTACCATGACCTTAAATGAC
>VWYI01015698.1:0-35331 GCA_013399455.1 Anthoscopus minutus
TGCCAAACACTTTAGAGGTCTTTGGCTGAAATCTCAATGAGTGCTGCTATTTAATATGTTGAAGTGTGATTTGTTGGTTTTCTTTACAAGGCACAGATGGTCCCCAAGAAACAATGGTGATTTCTTTACCTCAAGGAGCTGATGCCACGCATACAGCAGAAACATCACAACAGTGAGCTCTGCTCTATGACCTACACTGAGTGGGTGTGTGAAAGAGAGAGAGATAGCATTTCCTTCATAGACATACACACCCTCTGACCCAGACTAGGGAAGAATCTGCTTCGCAGAAGGTTTGCTTCAAGGGATTTTCCACATGTATTTTATTATGTTAAAGCTGATAGTGGTGACAAGTTGCACATTAAGTAACTATTTCTTCAAAAATGTCCTGTTTATATTCTCTTTAGGAAAAGTGATGTAATACTGAGTTTCTCAGATAAACAAAGTCATTTGGTTGTAGCATATGTTACTGTTGCATATGAACCTTGCTCTCATCTGCCCCATACCTATTCATTTTAGGCCTCTGGCTTTGTATGATGATTACTTGCATGTTTAGAGACAAATGTATTCATATTCACTAAGTTAGTAGCCAGTGGTTTTCACCAGGGAAATAAGTTTAGTATGCTGTGAGTAATTTGGTTTCAAAAATATCGGCAAGGACTTCAACATAAGAGTCAGTGAAACATGTGGTCCTAATCATGCCCTTAAGAAGGAGACATGGTCTATTTTCCATTAGCAATGGTGCTTACAGCAAATGAATAAATATAGAATGAAATTTACACATGTATTATAATTTTAGTGTGTGTGTATGCATTCAAACATGAATGTGCATGTGTATGCTTAGGCATACTCCCAGTGAGTGTAAAATGATGACTGCTGTAACACAGCCAGCCTTGGAGAACAAGTTGGTTAGTTGGTTGGTAGATTAATTGGAAAATGCTGTTTACAAATTAATTTTCCCCCTTCCCCAGGAAGCAAAGTTCAAAACGTACATTTGCATCATGTAACTGGCATGAAAGAGCTACAATAAAATTTCTTGTGAATTTTCAGTGATATTGGTCTTTTAATATAGCCTTTACTCAGGGTTCATAATGAGTGAATTGCTGCCCCTGCCCCCTGAGACTAGCTTTAGCTGGACTGGACATACAGGGCATGGCACTGGGAAATGGAAGAGAGAACTGCCATACTTGGTAGGAATTGTTTCATCCCATTGAATCAAGAGTTTTTCTGTTGATGCCTTACCCACCTCCCTTTATAAGAGTGCCATAAGAGAGTATATTGACTGGCAGAAATTGAGTCCCTTTTCTCCTTTGCCTTCTTGCAACCTTCCCACTGTTGTGCCTGCGGCCTTCTAATGACAGAGCAGCAAAGCAGAGCCCTATTCTGCATTCCTCATTTTTAGGTTGCTGTGGGACATTGGAGCTGGGGCCTGAGTATTATTTCCACTTTCTCTGGTTTTAGCTAACTTTGTGATTCTTGACCCTCTATCATGTACAAGATAAAAACCAAGGGAGAAAGCAGTGCTTGGTTCTGCCTTGAGCATATTTTGAGTACACCAGGTGTGAAACAGAATGTAAGCTTTTTTAATGAAGAATTCTGCATCAGCTTTTTCACCTGAATTTGTTTCTGAGGTAGCCTTTTCTAAGATGACTGTTTGACAATATTCCCCTCTTGATGCTGCCATGAGCAGCTTCTAACCTACAGATGTACATATTAAATTGGGATGACAAAACACCTGTGAAAGGAGACAGCACACCATCATTTTCTTCTAAGCTTGGTAATGTCTGTGTTGTTACATCAGTCTTGGTGATTGCTTTGTCTTTTAATTTGTATATACCACTACATATGATCTTACTAATTGCTAACTGAGTACTGTCTTAATAGTATATTTCAAAGATAACAGTTCATACTGATAATTGCTAAAATTTCATTCACTGAATTTTGAAAGTTTTTGAATAGCTTCTTTCCTTTCTCAAACACTGTAGCTGCTTCATATTTTAGTTTAATTTATTATTATCATGCACTGGTTTTGGGTGTTTTTTGGTGGTTGCGATAAAGAGACAGAGGACAAACTGTTTTTTGGGTTTTTTTTCAAGAAATGCAAGCTAACTAAACTTAAATTATGGTTTTAAAGAAGACATCAATTTTCAGGTACCAAATTTTTCTCATTTTCTCCTCTCTTGTGAGCTTTTCATTGGAGATTTAATGACATCTCATTGGAGATTTAATGACATTCTGGCATCCTTGGAATGGGCAGCTCCAAGGCTGCAATATAAAAAAAAAATTAGGGTCCACTGCTTGTTTTTTGACTCTCCAGTGTAAATAGTTTTTGGCTCAGATTCCAAGTAATGTAATGGGCCTTGTTTTGCTGTGCCTTTTCCTTTCACACATATTATATTTTGTGTAAAGGGTAACTCAAGATTTTTTTCACTTTGAACTTGTGAATCTTCATTGCTTCAGTGTAGTCCATTTTAAATGTGAAAGGTGTTGCTCTGGTAATACATCCTTACATTTGTGGCATATACAGTCTCACAGCTGTCAACACAATATTTACCTGCTTCTTAATACTTGAGTCTCAACTTTGAGGAAGCAATTTCAATGTATACCATTTCCATCTTAAATTAAACAAATTGTAGAGGCACCATACACCCTATTTTGCCTGAGATAGTTTGAAGATAAGAGAATGTTTAATTGCACTAGGAGCTTCACTGTGGACATGCACTCTCTTGAGACACATTTTGGAGGCTGAAGTCATTGGTACCTTAGACATTCTCTAATTTCTGTTGCACTTATGCGAAGTCCTGTCACTTTTGGCACTGGTTGCAGATTATCAAGATAAATCTCTCCTGTTTCCTCTGACACTTGATGTATTGTCATCACTGATCCCCAGTCTTGTGCGTTATCCATGGTCTTTTTTCAGATAAGGAGGACATTAATTCACAAAAGTAAATGCGTTCATATGAGCTTCACTCAAGTCAACATTTTCCATTTAAGAAAACTGCTTGGGCAAGTCCATAACTTCAACAGGACTTTCAGCATGTACTTAAAATACTTAAATGTTTAACTGGAGAGCCATGGACTAAGTCTTTCCTGAATCAGAGCCATATTTTCTGAAGTGTCAGTTACACAACCTATTGCAGAATATGCTTTGACAGATGGATCTAGGTATGTGAAAGCCATAGAAAGGCATTTTTGTGGGGAAGCTGTTATTTATTCTTATATTTCATTTTTTCCCCATGTTCATCCTGGGAATAGCAGTTACTCCTGCTTACTTTTTATATGTATTATGTGTACGTATATATGTGTGTTTACATTTCTGTATGTACATATATATATATGAATGTAAGTTTTTCTATTTGCCATTTGTTATTAGGACTTGATAGGTGCTATAGCGGATTTTTTTCCCTTTGCTGCTGAGTATAAGAATGTACAATGTGTTAATGAGGCCATGATAATTAAAAAAAATTTAAATTGCTATTATGCCATCTTTACAGGAAGAGTAAGACTTGATGTAGAAGCCTTACATATTCTACTACATAGCTGAACATTGCTGCTAGTGTCTCATTTGGGTATCTGTCCAAGGTTATACTATCCATCTCTGGACAAACTGGAGAAAAGGATCAAAAAAATGTTTAGGTATACAGGACGAAACATGAACTGTTACCAGTCCTAGGTGCTTGGTTAGAAATAACTCTTCATATATATTTGTCCCTGAAGTTTAGAAGATTCAGGTGGTAGGTAGTCTGTGGAAGAGCAAAAAGTGTTCATCTAAATATTCACTGATTTAAGGCAGTTCAAAGGCATCTGAAAGAGGCTGAGCACCTTCGGAGATGAGCTTGTGATGCTTTTATCAAATGAACTAATAAAATTAGTTTGAGGAAAATACACTAGCAGCCTCTGCTAAAGTCAGTAAGAGCTGACAACATCCTGTTTCTCCAAGTTAGACCACAGTGTTGCAGATTAAAAGACAGACTCATTCAGAGAAAAGATGCTTTGGGGCAAATGCTCCCTGTGGGCAATGTGTTGCCCTTAAGATCCTTGCTACTAGAAGAAAAAAGTTAAAAAGAGGGAAATGTTTATAGTAAAGTATAATCTTGTAATCGGAAATGTTTTATCCACAGTTCCAAAAAGATGCAGTTCCCTCCACCATTTCTCTGCTTTTGACATGCAGATAGTAAGAAATATTTCAATTTACTTTGTCTAGTTGATATTCAGATTACAGTTATTACAGAGCATCAAAAGACAGTGGAATTGCTGATGTTGATCAGTGCTCTTGGACAACTTACTGCATGGGAAGTGCAGTTGTCCCAGCTGGTGATGAGAGCAGAACGAGAATGAAATAACCAACTCTAAATAATGTATCCATTCCCTAGCATTTCTTATAAATGCAACTCAAAGCTTTTTTACTGAAGAGATAAGTAAGTGTCACTATCCCTGTGTACAGGAAATGGAAGCAGTGGGGCAATGAACTGGCTTTACATGATCTGTATGGTAGTCAGGATAAAAAATGGTATCTTTTGTATTACAGTAAAATATTGCATAAGTTTTTCTGCAGTTTAAAGATGCTAGGAAGGTACAGGATATTTCCAAATTTTCTTTGACAGTGTGAGTTTTTTGGTTTTGTTTGGTACTGATGGGTTTGGATTTTTTTCTACAAGGTGACCAGTATTTAAACCAGCAAGGTTAAACTGCTGTGAACTAAAATTGTGCTAAGTATCACTGACTGATTGTTAATGTAGTAAAATATGGTGATTTCAGTTTGGGGTTTCCCATTTATTTTTAAGTTTTCTTGCATCTGAGGCTTGAAGCAAAACAAGAGAGTATAAAAAAATTGGCAGAAATAGTGATTGGGGAATAAAAATACCCAAGCCTCACTCAACTTTATAATATACCTTTCTGTTGGATAAAGAAAATGCAAGCAGTATGCAAGTGAATCAAAACTATTCAGCAGAGAATTGTGTTCTTGGTTCATGTCATTAAGAAAATGGAGAGAGAGAGTGTGTTGTGACAACTCTGTCAAGCAGTGATTGACTTTGAACTGTTTTTTTACATTTTGTTTTATTCTTTTACTGTATTTGAATTTAGACTTTCAAATCTGCTTTCCTATGAAAACCACTTTCTCAAAGAGTGGAGTTGACTGACTAACTCTGGACTGAAATGGGAAACCTCTACTTGGCTTTTTGCTAATCCATCACACAGTGTGGAGATGATGCTTCTGTCCAGCTGGAAGTATTCAGTTCATTGTTCATCCATCGTGATCAGGATGTGTCATGGGGGTTGCCCTGTTTGTTCTATTTTTGCTTTGCTCCTTTTGCCTGCATGGTTTAATAATTTTAAGTGCATAAATGATAACCAGGACTTCATCCTAATACCTATGTCTGTGCAATGTTTTTATCAGTAACACTCTTTTAGGGGGAAGAGAGGAGAACATACCTCATTTTGAATCATAGTCCAGCTTCCAGTGGGTTTGCATTCTGCTCCCTTTTCTTCTTCCAGCTATCTTATTTTTTTACTTTCTTGAGGGGTTTCTTTTCCATCTTAACCATGCAGACGGATTTTTACACATGCTGTGTAGGGGACTGTGGTATCTGAGGGATTAAGCATAAATCTCTCCAGGAATATTATGTGTTCCCATTTGGTTTTGAAGGTGATGCACTGTTTGACATTAGGAAATTCACTTAACAGTGCATCTCAAAAGGTAAAAAGGTATGCTAATTAACATAAGAAAGAACATATTGAAGTTAATTTATGATGAGTTGCTAACTGAAGATATGTCAGTTTAGAAATTTTTGTGTTGAATGGGAGGAAATGTTAAATAAATGCTAAGCATGATTCTAGGGCTGGCTCATATCATTAACCAGCTACACTGGTAGAATATTCTTAGTCTTCACTGTGTTTTTTCCATGTGTTAACTAACATTAGGAGCAACTGGAATGTGATAATATTATTCTTTGTGATTCAAAGTTTTTTCTTTGGAAAAGAAATACAGTACTTCATCTCTATGTTGTGTTTTTAGAATTTACGCTTAAATATTTATTCATATATATATAATACTATAGTATTGTATAAAATTTATGTCAGAGAAGAAGATACTAATTTCTTGAATGCCTCTAAAATTCCCTAGAAAGGAATTAGTTGGCGAGGTATGGTTTTTTGTGGTTTTGGTTTTTTTTGGAAAAAAAATCTTTGTCTCATTCTCCTTAATTTTTTTTTCATTTTTATGAAGCAATCTTTTAGGAAGTATGAGAAGGATTACTTCTGATTTTATGCAAAAGGTAGATCAGAGAGCACGTAATGGTCTTACATAATTTGATTCCCAAATTTACTTCCTTTGCAAAGCACTGATGGGAAAAAAGAAAATTTATAAACAAAGTAAATGAGCAATTTCCTCTACAATGGATATCTATGATAAGTCCTGGCTTTTGGAAGGTACTGTATGAGATTTTGGTATTAAAGATAGGCAGTTTGAACAATGTCCTGCATGTGCTCACTAGCTGGATAAGAGAAAAGAAAGGAAGCAGTGCACAGTTGCATACTGAGTAAGAAAATAAAGGGAAAGAAAGCTGCACAAATTACAAATGTGTGGCTTGTGCCAATTTTTTGTGAGAGTTTAAATGTATTATTAATCACTAGCACAGATTTAAAACTCAGTTGCCAAATATTGTATAGAATAATTATGTTAGCAAAAGTGGAAATTCTTAAATGCTTCTAGTAATTTTTAGATGTAGCACATAAAAATATTTCAGTGGTAATCTTTCTGCTTTCTGCTTTCTGATATTTTACTTTACTAATTGCTTTAAACCTTTAGACTGAGATTTGATGTATTTTCCTTTTGTTTTTGGAAGAGGAGCTTAATATACTGCCCTGGTGTACTTAATTAGTTGCAAATCAGCTTTTGTTATGCTTTGTAATATTACACAGCAATCAACTGAAAGAGGAGGGAAATTGTGAGTAAACATGAATAAATAAGGAAGTGATTAGATTATATGAAAATTGTTTAGATTCTGGTGGAAGTTTCGGTAATCTGCTAATAGCAGTAAATACAGATAATTACTAATGCCGAAAAAGGAGGCTGAACATGGAAGGGAAGGAATCTTTCTTATAACCACTTACAATTTTCTAAAAGCTATCCATATGGGTCCACTTGGTCTGGACTTATAGGCAAGTTGGTCTCTAGCCAGATACTCCATCTCCTTGAGCTTGCACCTCTCTATAGAACTCTAATGTTCCCCTGAAGAGTACTTTTATTTTTTTTTTAAACTCTCTAATTTAGATTTGGCAGTTGAAGCATGATGGTGATTGAATGTTTTGGGAATGAGCAATAAATAAAGCTTTAAAACTTCCATTGTTTTGTCTCTCAGTTGCTGTGCTATGCAGTTGCATAAGCATCCGTAGGCTAATGTAGTGGAAATCAGATTGAATTGCATCTGCTAAGGTCACATTTTGGTTAAGATTTCTTTCCTTTTTTTTTCCCCCCCTCAAAATCTCCAACTATCCTCATTTGTATCATAAATAGAGAAATATAAAGGAAGAATGCTTTATTTATGAGCCAGTGTTCAACAAGGAATTGGATGAATGAAGAAAGTAGTTTGGCTAATTTGAACAACATACTTGTAATGAAACATGATTTCCCCACCTTATTCCCTCCTCCAAATGAATATCATGTAATTCTTCTCTCTTCCTGCACCATGGTAACCTGTTGCTGGGCCTCTGCCTGTTCAAGGTTTGTTATCAGATGGCTCTTTCAAGCTGTGCAACCCCAATAAACCTTAGAGATCTGTGCATTTTTGTCAAAGCAGTCTTACAAGGCAAAAAGCTACTATCTTGTGGAAAACAGGTTATCTCCAAGGTGGTGGTGTGCTCTCCACCCTCCTGTGGTGCTTTGAAGTCCACAAAGGAGAGCATGTGGGGTTTTTTTTTGACTGTATGGAGTTAAGGTAGTTGGGTCACAGACTCACACCCAATAGCCAGGTCCTGATACTGGGATTGTAACAATGATGGGAGTTTGCAGAGTAGAGCCAGGGCTGAGAGAAATCACATGTAGATCACTGTACAGGATGTTGACTTTGAATGTGTCTACATGAAAAACTGGAAGCTTTGTGGTATCTTGTCTTCCACTGTGTTGTGCAGTGTAGGTTTTCTTTAATGTAGATATCCAAAACCTGAAAAATGCTGAAATGACATTAAATCTGCAAAGCAATACACACAAAACAGTGTTCAACTGAAATAAGATCACAAAACTGGGCACATGTAAAATAACTGATACTCTGCCAAGTAATCCCTAAACTGTTTAACAGTAGATTCACCTGAAGAAACCCAGAAATACTTCTTAAAATGCAGAATTTAATTTTATCTGATTCAGACTCAAGACCAAAACTAGGAATAACCAGCTTTCATCTTCATTATTCTCTAGAATACTCTAGTGTATTTTTTCAACCCCCAAAAGAGGGTTAAGTGTTGTTATTTTATTATTATTAAAAGATTGGATTATGTTAGAAAATGTTTGTATTCTACAAAGTTTGTAAAATCATACTGAAATTTCATAATGTACTTTCTTGTAAAGCATCTGACCTTTTATTCTTCTGCTTGTGCTTTAACAACTGTTCTTACGGTATTCTGGGAATGATCCTTCTTTTAGTAGAAGCAAGAAATGCGTCTAATTTTGAAGGGGTAATGATTACACTTTTTGAAATGGCTCAAATTAAGGTTTGACTGAGAATTTTTTTTTTCCTTTCAGGACTCTAGTTCTTTGGAAACAGTTTAGAGTTGAAGCAAATTATGGTAGCAGGGGAATACAAACTGTCCTGCAATAGAGGGAGGATAAGTTAAATACATGCTACTGCATTCCCTCATGCATTGTGCAGGCAAATGCAGCCTTCATCCTTCCCACCTTTTCTATCTCTCAATAGATAGAAAGGGCAGTGTGTCGTTAATGCTTTTGCTGTGTTTCTTCTTCAGACAGCATGGTATGTGCTTTCGTAGTTTGATTGTGGCATCTCTTCTGCTTTTAGCCACTGTGGACCACAGAGTGTTCTGAGCCTCTTGAGGTTAATTATATGTTCAGTTACAAATCCTGCTAGAGACTAAAACTGCTTTGAGTTAAAAACTTTGGAATTTTTTTTTTCTGACAAAAAAGCCATTGACAAAGGAAGTGACAGTAAAACTTCTTAAGTGTTTCATTCTAGCGTGCAGTGAGGATGCTTTTATTCTCAAAGGCAGCCATTTTGTGGTTTTCCTTTCAAAGGAACTAAGTGGAACAATATAAAGATGTACTCTTTGAAGTAAGTGGAGGGAGCTACTGGTCAGAAACTGCTTTTGGGTATTTTGCCACTTGCTGACCTTATTCCTTAAGCCGTAAATCTTGGATAGCATACCATGCTCCGTCTTTGTTCAGAAGAAATTTTAATTTTTTTCGCTGTGATGGTATTGATTTGACCTCAGATGGTGTTGCCACCTATGGGCTTGACACTTGTTTCGTTAGCACTACCTACTGGTAGGGACCAAGTGGGTTGGGTGAAGGTTCCAGCTCTGTCAGTGAAGGACATCTGGTCACCTACATGTCAGAAAAGTATGTTTAATCTTAGTTGCTGAAATATTAGTGGTGAGGTGTAGGGCAGGAAAACAACAGGATTGGTAAGTGTGAAACATCTGATAAGCTGTCAAGTTGAATTGATACTTCCTTTATTTCAAGACTAAAGGAAAATGGTATCCCCTATAATTTTGTTGTCTTTACGCTTGATTATATATTTAATGAAAGAATATCTCATTCTCCTGATAGTTTCCACTGATTTTATATACTTGCCTGTATGTGGAAGGACCTGTGAGAAATCAAGAGACCAATTCATTTTCACTTTGCAGTTTTAAAGTTGCCTAGGAAAGATGGATTGATGGATATAGGTGATCACTGTTGAACAGATGAGAAAAAAACCCCAAATTTCAAAGTGATCCAAGGACTCAGAAAGGCTCCAGCTGTACTGTCTAAACTCTGTGCATGTAAATAATAAGCTTTTGTTAAAGCTCCAAGGCTGCTGGGTGTCCCACCTCAAGTCAATGTTGAAGATCCAGTTGATCTATTTATGCTTTTTTGTGCCTTAAACTATGTTTCTTGCTCTCTGAAGAATGAAGAACTTATGAAATAAATTTAGGGATAGAATCTAGTCAACATTTTATTCAACACTATTCCCTAAGGGATGGAGTGGCCTCAAGTAGCTTTATTTAATAGCCCAGCAATACCAAGTGTGGCTTTGCTGGCAGGTGCGATACTGCAGCTCATGCTATGTATGATAGAAAAAAATGAGAAAATGGCATTTAACAGATAAGAGGCTGGCCCTTCAGGGTCATCTTAAGCAAGTGGATTTCAGAGGACTTGTTTCTGGTTCATACTGCATACTGTACATGTTTTGTAGATGTTGTAAAATATGTTTATATTGTGGTCTGGAAATTTTTTTTCTGAAATTCCCTATATCACCCCTTCCAATTCATCTCATAAAGTATTGATCATCATCTCTATATTATGTAAGCCCTTTTCAGCATTGACTTAATTTTATTTTTGACAAATTTTGACAATAGATAATCAGAGTTTGCATGATAGGCAGTGGGTTAGGAGCTGAGAATGAAATAGGATTAAAAAAAAAAGAGATTAAAGAGGAGTCAGGAGAATGGGGGAAGAGGTATTCCTTGCAAACTTTGTTTGCTATTTAGCCAGTGTAATGAAAATGGTTTCTATGGATTTAAGAGTGGCTCTTAAACCAACATGTACTTCTAGAGGAGAGGTAGATACCATGAAATTTTATCCTAAATTACTTGCAACTGAAGAGTAAATATGAGGTGACCTGAAAAGCTAAAGGTTTCAGTCTTACTTCTTTAAAGTGCTATGCTGTTGCCAGTTAACCAGATTTATACTGAAACTACAGCTGTTCTATTACTTCTGCAATTGAAATTTGTTTATTGTAATCATAGTTTCAGTTAAACTGAGATTTTTTTTATATTAATGCATTAAGGCAAATAATGCCCTTATTTTTTAAATAATAAAAAATTAATTCTTAATTTTCCTTCCTGTCCCTTGTGTCCTGGAGGCAGCAGCAAAAGAATTTAAAATTCTTTTATTTAAGTAGCAGAGAGATGGAACTTTGTTTACCTGCTTTTTTTAAAAGTTAATTTTGCAGGCATTATGCCTATATCCGCAAACTGTTCATGTTTGCCTTTTCAGAATGTGATTATTGCTCATAAAAGCAGTTTTAATTGAATACTTATGTCATGAATAGCTTGTAGCATGCTTAAAGCTACATGCCTCTATTTATATGACTATAGTTTACTTTTTAGAGCTCCCTGTGTAACAATACTGGGAAATTACTAAAGGATTTTTGCTATTCAGCTGGGTAATTTTAAAAGATATTGCTGTTATACTGGACTATTGGCATAGTTGCTCAGGAATAAAAAGTTAAAACTATCCCTTCCCCCTTTCAAACAAAGCTGCATCTAAAAAGGTCACAAAAGGAAACACACAATTTAAATAATCTCCTTGCTGTATCTGAGATTAACTTGGACACAGATGGTTCAATTTATAGTTTGATCTGGCATAATATATACATTTAACAAAATCCTGATTTGTATTGCTTCTATAAACACTAACGTCTGATAAAAGCATGCTGGCTTTTCTGCCATCAACTTGAATCAGAAACCTCTGAGCCAGTGCTTAGAAAGCAGGAGTCTGACATTCAGAGACCTAAGTTAACTCTTTTAGCCTTTGGCTGCAACTTTTCTTAGCCTTATCCCTGACTTTCAAAAGGCAAATTCATTTGTGGTTTTCTCAATTTAAGCTGCTGTGGATAATTATTAGGCTTTGTTCTTGCTGCATTTAAAGATGAAATGATTCAGTGCTGTTCATTACAGCTCATTTCCGGGCCACACTGTAGTCATTAAATTTCTGAGATACTATCTGAGAAATTGCTAACATTGTTCATATACCAAAACTAAAATGTTTACCCTTCCCTGCTGTTTGCCAGGCGTTAGCCCACCTGTCTGCAAAGGGAGGTGGGTTTGGCATGACCAAGATCTTTATGGAAGCTCATGAACAAGCAAGTCTTTTTACTTTCTTTGTGGAAAGTTACCCCTTTATATGTGAATAGCATTATTTAAGAAATGAATTTCTTCCTCAAAGTCACAAATTTCACTCAGATATCAGCTGATTTTTATATTCCACAGGTGAAGTTTTCTCACTTCTGATCATGTATTTCCTAGAAAATTCTGATCACAAGAAATTATATTGGCTTTACTTTGGAAAACAATAAGTGTATGCTTTACTATTTTCAGGCAATTAACTTAAAGAAGCCAGGCACAATAACCAGAATACCTGACCGACATTCAGTGAATTCTGAGAATGTGGAGGATCATATCCAATGTCTTGAATGTATCTTCACAGTTTAGCTGGCACTGGTAATAAGGAGGTAAATAGTGCTGTACAAGGTTTTTATATGTTTATATGCCTGTCTGTGAACTGACTTCTTTAATTTCCAAAGCTGGAGGATTTAATTTTGCAAGATTCTTGGTCTTTGTAGGTCAGATCATCTTGGTAGTTATTACATGGGTAGTAAGTGCACAATTGTTCTTATATTCCTTTAGCTAAGATATGACCATGGCATTTATGAAACTTGAAACAACAGTCATGGCTCTGAAAGGAAATGAAGGAAAAAACAAATGGATAATTAATGAAAGAATTATCATGGACTTAACTCAAAGATTAAAAACCTGAATCTGGAAGCGACAGATTCATGGAATGATATAATACCATGCTTGCTTAGATATACTTTAGGAGGGGGCATGTGGGGAGTAAAAGAAGGAAAAACATTTTCCATGCTTGGCAAAATGTAGAAGTAATACTTTTAGTGTTACTCCACTACATTTCTATGAAGTTTTCTTGAAAGGCAAAACTAAAGGTAAAAAGTTCCATAACTTAAGCCTGTTTTGATAAGGCATGAGGTTGAGTGAGATTAACCCAGCTTTTTGGAACATGGTGCTTATCACACTGAGGTTGTGTGCTGTGGGCTCCATCCCTGTATTAGCCAGACACTTAACAGCTGGAGACTTGTGGGTCCCTTCAACTCAGAATATTCTGTGATTCTGTGAGTTCACTGTCTGGCCTCCTTTAAAACTCCATTTATGTGAGAGCCTTCTGAATTTCCCAGCCTCACACAGGCAACAGTAGTGCAGGTCAATTAAGTTCAAGGTTTTGAAGAAAGGTAGATGTTGGTAGTCCATCTGTTCACCTTCCTCATCTGATTGCTCTGCCAAAGTCCAGATCCATCTGTGGACATGCACAACTGGTGTGTTTGGTCCAGCTGCATGTGAAGAGCTCAATTAACAGATGTGCATTACAGCCATCAACATGCCTGGCAAGCTGACCATGAGGAGGAAGGACTTTGGAAGCTGAGGCTGAAGAAGATGATCTAAGAAGTTCCAGGAGAGAAGTTATTTTTTATTAATATATTTTGCTGATTTTTCTATGTAGCCTTTGAAAAATGAGGGTGGACTTATGTCTCATATTTGGGTTGGTATGGTAATTCTGGCTAGATCCATGAGAATGTCCAGAGTCTACAAGGATAAACCACAATAAGGTGGAAAAGAAAGCATTCAAAATCAGTTTTGGCAGAAATTGGTTAATTAACTCTGTTCAGCATTACAAAAGACCTTTAGCTTGGCTAACTTGCTATCTTTGTTAAATATGTAGCTTCCCAGGAGTAAATCTAGATGAAATGTCTTAGTATTGTTTAACTCATTTTTTTCATACTGAAAGCACAAAAATTGTGCAATTGCATATAGATTAATGAAATATATGTTTACGTTTTCCCATGAAACTCAGTTTTTCAGAAAGAAGAAAATCTACAGATAGAATTACAGGGTTTAGGTCCTATATTGAGGGAAATGGAACTGTTTTCTTTGTTAGGCCCTGTCACTCTCAAAACTGCAACACAGATTCAAACAGGAAAAGCTGAGAGTGATATATTAATGACAATGTTTTATGGACATTGATACAACAAGAACAAGTCAAGGCCTGTTGGAGGTTAGGATTTTCCCTTTTTTTCCCTTTTCTTTCTCTCAGGGAATTTCCTCCCATTTGTTGCTTAAGAGATGGGAACGGCTGATATTTAAAGATACAAAGGATGTGGCTGGGGGCAGGATGCAGTTGGCTGCCCTCCTTGCTGGGCATCTTTCTCCTGGAAAGGGCAGAGATACTGTGAGATTCTGGCTGAGAGGTGAGGGACTGGGCTCAGCTCCTCACTCACTCTTGCTCTTGGGATCAGAGGGGAATGGTTGTGTTGCTGCTGCCACAGGAGAATTCACCGCCACCAGGGACTCCAGCCCCTTTACTGCTTCTTCCTTACAGTAGGTGAGCCTTTGCTTATAAGAGTGGCCATTGAACTGGGACCTTTTTTTTTTTTCAACACCTGGTCTCACTGGAAGGGACCCTCACCATCTACTCAGGTGCTGTAGGGGAAAACCCAGGACCCTGACTCCCTCCCAGGCCTATTCCAAGGGAGTGTCTCTGGCTGTTTGGGGGAGCCCAGCTTGCTGCAATTCAGCCCCGCTCCTTTCTGCTGCTAGTTCGACTTTTTGGTGACACTTTAACCCAACACTCACTGCCCTCCTGAATACCCCCTGGCTCCTGTTAGGGCTGTGCAGTTTCTGCTACATTTTGTTTGCTATTTCTGGTGTGCCCACCTCTGCTGTTCCAGCTGCTGCTCTGAGGATCCTGCTACAGCCCATTTCACCACCTAGAGGGGCACCAGGACCAGCTGCTCCCCGTGAGTTTGTCAAGGCAGCCCCGCTCTGTCTCTCCCGCCGGCAGCGCCGCCATTGCCCATGTGGAGAGAGGGGCCGGGCCCGCGCCACAGCGCCCCCTGCCGGCGCGGGGGAATCATCGCAGCTGCCCTGCCCGGCCGGGGGCCAGCAGCGCCCCTGCCGGCCGTGCCCGGAACTGCCCCGAAGGGGAAAGCGCCTGCGGCCCAGAGAAGGCTGTGCTGGGTTTGTGGTGCTGCTGCTGTGGTTGGTTGCTTGCCTTGCTATGCATACACACACTAGTGAAGAACTTACTTGTTACTTGTCTTCCGGTATTACATATACATTTCCAGTATTATATATATTCTGATATAGAGGGCCTGAAAGCCCCCTAATTTCTAAGTTATAATAATTTAGAGGGAAGCGGGTCATATTTTCCATTCCAAGGGAGGTTCTCCCCTTCCTTGGCAGACACCTGGCTTTCAAACCAAGACAAGGCCCTCTTCAGTGTCTCAAACAGATTACTTGGTGCAAATAGCTCACATATTCTTCCAACTGCAGAAGCTGTTGTTAGGTTTACTTTAACTAATATCTCTTCAGATATGAGTTAGTTGATTGAAATACATGTACTGAGGCTCATGGCAGTATTTTCTGACTGCAAGCAGTCTTTTATGGGGGAAGAATATGATTCTGAACAGTCAAATGGGCTAAAAGTGTATATGGAAAACTTTGAACATATAGGATATAAAGGCTTAGAGATTTGACTCTTTCCTTCTTATTAATATATTGTATAGTTTCACTTTGATACACAGTAGACTTAAGCAAGTTCAAGGTCTGTTCTTTTCAAATATAGGAATAAATCAATGAAAGCATCAAAATATATTAAAGAAAGTTACAAGGGGAAATTTAGCAGCAATTCTCTGTCTCAACGTACAGTTCTAGAGGTGGTTTACAAAAATCCTCCAGTCAACTCAGTTCATTTTTTAATGACGTATGTTAAAAATAGAGATGCACTCTGTAAGTAAAAAAAAAACCTAGAAAAATTGCTTTTGAAGTAGTCTATGGGCTTTTAGAGGTAGAGAGTGTAAGAGGCTATCAGAAAGTAATTCATTAGTGGTTCAATTTAAAAGACATAACTAGGGCATCATTCCTCTGGCCTGTCTTGTTACCATAGCTATGTCGAGAAACCAAAGAGCTGTCCCTTATGTCATGGATATTTGTGGTATAAAGGAAAATATTAGGTAGTAAAATTTTCAGTTTCCAGGTCTATGGCAGCCAAGTGTTTTTCTGTTATTTTTCTAATGGACTTCTACCCCACACTCCCCCCCCACACCCACTCACACCCACTACTCATTGCACTATGAACTTGTAAAGCTCAAACTTCGAATATTATTTTTACAAGCAGACGATGAGGAAGAAAGCAGTGCTGCTGGTCAGCATTGTAAAGCTTTTAGCATTACCTTTAACAGTGAGTAGAAGTGCAAGGAGCTGTGTAGTATTGTTAAGTGTTGTACATAGGCATCAATTATCAATCCCTTGCTGTCTTGCTATAAAGATGACCAAAGTGTTCATCTAGATTATGCATTATTGACTCATTTTTTTAAAAAAATGCTCTATGTACCTTAAAGAACTTTCAGTAATACTGAATGCTGAAATATAAGTATGAAATTCCTTATACAAATGAACAAACTGTTCTGGCAATACTTATTCTTTGTTGCAAATGTAAAGGTAATGAATGGGCACTATGGTCTATTTCCCATCTGGTTTTAACAGACTGTTTCTTTTTTATTTTCCAAAATGGGCCTCTATTTAGCAAGTTTTTACTTTGGTAATTAATGAAGCACTATCATTTTCTAGTATACATCTGTGGAGCTTTTTGGATTGTTACTGTGCCGCCATGCTTAGGACAGCATCTTGAGTCAAAGCCAAAGATAGCTTTGAATCATTTGGTATCAAGGTACTAATGAGCTCTGCAGACATTTCAAATACAGTTTTTCCATTTTCAACCAGGTGTGGCTTAATCCACTCTATTTTTCCCATAAGCAATATGATGTCCAATATATAACTTTTTCCTCATACTCCAAGAAATGCTTCCAAAAGGCTAAAATCATGCTTTTTGCAACATGGAAGAGACTTTGCTAATGTTTAGATTACTGTCCACCCTGAAATCTGATGGTCTGAGAATATTTTTTCCTCAAAATCTCATGAACTATACTAGTTTGTAATTCTGATTTATGTGTATGTTTACTACCCTTAAAAACTGTTTATGAATCAAAGTAACAAAGATATTTCTAGAAGGTTAATACTCAAGGACGATTTTGCTAAGTTCTAGATGAGTAACTGAAAACAAAATACATTCAGGTACCAAGGAAAGAAATTATTAATTAATACTGTAGGGAAAACATTGAAATAACTGTAGGTGAAGCTATCAGGAATTAATTCCTCTTGATTGATGTGCTGAATGGAAGCATGTAGCTCATTAAAAAGGTTTTGAATAAATCTTGATAGCATTTTCTTCTGCTTTTTAAGAGAATGTGTACATGTTATCTTGTTGATTTGTTTGCAGCCAGATATATTTAAACTGTGAACCTTGCTAACATCTCTGTGTACATATCACGAGAATTATGTTCTTTGCCCCAGTGCTGGGAAAAAGTGTATGAGTTTTTGCCTCAATATTTTTCACTCATTCTGAGAAATATTATTTTGTCAGCTCCAATTGCCAGAAAGTGTTGGCTCTGCCATTTAAAGCAGTTAACAAGTATTTTTTCAAAATTGATATATAGTCAGTATCTTATATTAGTTCAGCATGCCTTTTGTAGCCTGTTCATTTTTTTCAGAAAATATCCAAACTACAGGTTTTCTTCCCTAAGATGTCACCCAAACTCATTCTATGGTTTTATTTCCCATGTGGCAATTCTATGACATTCATCTTGGTAATCAGTCCAATGGTGATGAAATTTTGGATTCAATTTTTCTCTTGGGGAAGTCCATAGGTTTTGCTTCAGATCAAAATTGTGAGCCTCCATCTGTCCTCTTGGTATAAACAGATAATCCCTCAAAGCACCTGCATCTGCTAAAAATACCTTACTGAAGCAATCAAGAAAACAAATCCTTTGATAATGCAGTAAAGAGGATGGCTGTCCTGTGGATATTTCCTTGCAGATGTTTCCTTTAGTACAGTCATTTGAAGGATTAAATGCAGTGGAGAAGTTTCTTTCATTCCTTTACTATGAACCAAAGTGTCTGTCCAAAATGACAAATGTTTCATTAAAAGACTGCATGTACAGGTATCTTAAGGGTACTTGGGAATCTTCTTAAGGACCTCCATATACCAGGAAATACTTTTTTTAAATCAACTATCTGTCTTGAATTAAAGGATTTCCCACCCAAAGAAAAATAAACTCACATCACGATTATTTTGTGTTACTGCCATTATTCATGGGGTTTTTCCCATAGATGAAAGGTACACATATTGGAATTTAAGGAGGCGTGTGAGGCGTGTTTTTCTATCTTTGTGATTTGTATTATCACTGATAACAGAATAACAGTTTCTCTGGGTTTGGTTTTGTTTGATTAACAGAAGCACAAGAAACTAACCACAAAATCTAAAAAGGGAAGTTTAAATGTATTTTTTATAGGAGCGGATCTGTAATAAAAACAATAAAACCCAGTGTTTAAGCTTTATAGAAATAATTTAATGACCAGCTGCAGCAATAAACACCTTTCCGTTTTGATTGGGTCTTAACTCCTCCATTCAGTGATTAATTGCTCCATGAAAGACAAACACATTACATTATACCTTAAGTGTAACATCCTGTTTTAAAGATTCCACTAGTGCAGTTTAGATGTTTTTGATCCTGTTCAGAATTTAAAAGGATATTTTGAGGACCCTCCATGTATTATTACTTGTTGCATGACCAAGGCAATAACTGGCCAGTATTTTGGTTCTCATATACAACTTTGGCCTTACTTGCATTTATATTCCTCTTAGACAGAGATTAATATTGTGGTGCCACAACTTTTTGTTTGAAACACCATGGAAACTGGAAGATGGAGATTGCATTTTATTTAAATTGTGGAGGAAATTAGAACTTCTTAATGGAGTTATGTCGCTGGTTCCTAGGCAGTATGGAGCATGCACTATTATTAAAGTTATTATAGATAACAAAACAACCACTAACACAGTGATTTAAAAATTATTTTGGATATAAGCTAGATTTTAGCTGATGATCCAAGAGGGAAATAATGATAGCCAAATCTCTGATTTATCTACTCTCTTTCTTACACAATTAGGCTTCCTTTCCTGAGTAAACATGAAAAAGGGACTGTGACACTAGCAGCAAGAAATCTGGAGTGCACTTGCTACAGCAAAGGTTGTATTCTATATCAGAAACAAGAACTTCATTTGGGTTTTTTTGAATGACATTTTATTTCAAATTTGAGAGCATTATCTTGAATTCCTTTACAGAGTCACAGAAGGGTTGATGCTGAAAGAGACTTTTTGAGGTCCTCTGATCCAACTCCTGTGCTAAAGTAGGGTCACCTACATTCAGTTTCTCTGCATAATGTCTTGGTGGATTTTAATATATTCATCAGAAATGGCAGATTCCATGTTCTGTTTCAATGCTCAGTCACTGTCACAGGACTGTTTCTTGAGGTTCAGACAGCATCTCTTCTTTGTACCTGTTTCCTCTTTTCTGTCACTGGGCACCACTGAGAAGAGCCCATCATTCTCTTCTTTACACCCTTCCTTCAGGGATTTATATAAATTTATAACATTCACCCTGATATGACTTCTCTCTAGACTAAACAATTGCATCACTCTCAGCCTTTTCTCATAGGAGGGGTACTCCAGCCCCAAAATCATCAGTGGTCCTTTGGTGGACCTGGTCTCAAAAAGCTCCACATCAAATTTAATTTAATTTAATTTCATTTCATTTCATACTAAAACATTTGTTCTGGGCTATGTCTTTAATGACAAATCATTACAATCTGGTAATTATTCCTGTAATGATTTCTCTGATGAGCCCATCCAGAGAAGCAATAGATTCTTGAGTGGGAACAGGGTAGAGGCAAGTCTGGGGATCATTTCTTCCTTTTCATTTCCTAGTATGTTATCATAAAATGCCTGGGTTGGAAGGGACCTTAAAGACCATCTAATTACATTAATCCCCCACTGTGCACAGGGATATCTTGCACTAGATCAACTTGATCCATCTAGCCTGGTCTTGAACACCTCCAGGGATGGGCCATTCACAGCTTCTCTGGGCAAACCTATTCCAGTGCCTCACCACCCTCACAGTATAAACCTACTCTCAGTTTTAAGCCATTCTTTCTTGTTCTGTCACTATATGCTCTTGTAAGAAGTCCCTCTCCATTTTTTTGTAGGTACTGGAAGGGAGCATTTGCATTACCCAGAAGCTGCCTTATCTTCTCCAGCTTGAACAAACCAAATTCGCTCAGCCTTTCTTCAAAGGAGAGGTGCTCCAACCCTCTAATCATCTTGGTGATCCTCCTCTGGACTTGCTCCAATGGGTCAATGTCCTTCCTGTGCTGGAGTCCCCAAAACTGGACCCAGTACTCTGGGTGGGCCCCAAAACTGGACCCAGTACTCTGGGTGGGGTCTTACCAGAGCAGAGCAGAGGGGCAGAATCCCCTCCCTGGCCCTGCTGCCCACACTGCTTTGGATGCAGCCCAGAACACGTTTGGCTCTCATGGCTGGCTCATGTCCAGCCTCCCATCCACCAGCATCCCCAGGGCAGCTCTCCATCTGTTCATCCCTCAGCTTGCGTTGGTTCTGGGGGGCGGCCCAACCCAGGTGCAGCACCTTGTGCTTGGTCATGTTAAACTGAATGAGATTCCCATGGGCCCACTTGAGTCTATCCAGATCCCTGTGGATGGCATCCCATCCTTCAGGGGTGGCAACCGAACCACTCAACTTGGTGTCACTGACAAATGTGCTGAGGGTGCACTCGATCCCTTTGTGTCATTAATGAAGATAGCAAATAACAGTGCTCCCAATACAGATCCCTCATGGACACCACTTGTCACAGATGTCCACGGGGATTCTGAGCCATTGACCACTACCCTCTGCATGTGACTGTTTCGAGTAAGTGACCTGTCAATCGTTAGTGCACGTTCCTTTGCTAAGCCAGTAGTCTGCTTGCTTGCTGGGTTTTCTGATAGCCACCCCAGAATCAAGAGTGAGTGGAACTTGAAATATATGTTTATGAACTCAGAGAAACGAGATGCTAATATTGAGGTCTGTAGTAGCTGGCTGATGCCATCCTCCTGGAAGCAAAAGGCACCAATCTTATAGCATAAAATTTATTTAGAAATCTAGAGCTTAAGGGTAGTGTTTAGTAACCATTCAGTTAAAAGATGGATACAGACACTTTGGCCACTGGGAGAAATAGGTTAGGTTGAGATAAATCTTTCTACTCATTTCATGATCTAAAAAGAAGGACTTGACTAATTTAATTTAAATTGCAGCTAGGTGAAATTAACCATGTTAATGCTTGTGTGGTCAAGAGTAAAGGTAATGTAAAGTAAAAATCAGCTTTTATATGCCTTGACATACAAGATTGTTAGAGTTAAAATCAAACATTAGGTTGAATAATCTTTATCATTGGGCTCTATAAATTGTCATAAATTTATAGTTGTTAGCACCTACTGACGTAAGTATTACTATTTGTCTGCTTTATTCAGAAGAGCCAGATAGGCCATACAAACATGAATTGAGATATTTCATTAGACTGTTCATTTAGGTATACAAACAGGAAAACCTCAATAAAGCATTTAAATGATCTTAAAGAAAGGGTTAAACTACTTGTCATTCTCTTGTACTTGGTGACAAATCTGTCTGCATTTGAGTCGAGTACAATAGTGAACTACTCAGCTTTAGTACTTCTCAAGGGAATAGCTGTCAGATATTTAGCTACTTCTTAAAAGCACAAACTCCTTGTTGTTAACAGCTGTTTATTGGTTCCCATCACAAGTGCAACATTATAAGGGATTTCTAAAAAGAGGAGCAACCTGAAACTTTCAGTTATAACCGTGGAAAAGTGGATAAGTGTAGTCTAAATAAGCATGTAGGAAGATGGAAAACAACTAAAAATAAAATAAAAGTGATAAAAATTCAGTATAAAAATACTTGAAGTCAAACAAAAATAATTTAGAGTCAGAATATCAGGTAAAAAATCCATTATTTCAAACTTCCCATTTTTTGGTAGAGGTTTGTTTAAATATTATTTAGATAAAATATTTGCACATGATTTGGTGCATGAAATATGAAAATATGGTATCTTTTTGTGAAGGTAAAGACAGATTTTATTTAAAACTCATGTGTTCCATTACTTATGTGATTGTTTGTAAGTATCTTTATTTGTGCTTCTCTGTTTTCCATAGAGATTGAAGCAGTAAAACCAATCTAAAACTGCATAAGTGCGATCTTATCTTGCATTATGAACTTTATAATCTGAATCCATGTACTTAGAGATCAGCAAGGCATGCATGGGACAGCATGTATAGCAAGTGAGAGTCCATGTGTTTCATCCTCTAATCACCTAATTTAGTCCATGGTGTTCTGGGTAAGAAAGCATAATGTTAAGAAACTGGTTTGCTATTGCAAGCACAAATGATCCTGTGGGATACATTATCCTCTGTCAAAGCAGGGTTAAAATAAGTTTGTCATGCTCAGTTTTCATCACGTGATTTGTTAAATCCTAGACCTTCAGGATTATATCTTGTTTTTCAGAATTTTCGTTGAAAGTTTTCTATTTCAGTGTGATTTTTTTATGTCTTTCCCATTTCAACGGATTTATAATGTAAAAAATCAGCTAGTTTCAAACTAACAAAAACATGAGACCTATGTTAGAATTTAAACCATTACAGGAGAAGACTTTAGATTTAAGATATGTTAATGTTTGCATAAGCCATAAGTATTTTTATCCTTGTTATTATTCTTTTCTTGGGTGATAGTCATTTTTCTGCTTTACATATTTTGCACAGGGTGTTAAGGGCAATATACTGTTGATAAAGTGTTTCCTAAGTTCAAGTATTTCAGTACTTCTCATTACTATAGACATGCCTGAACTTGTATCCATAGATTTTTCCTGTGCAAAGTCATGGTGGAATCATCCCTTTAATAGTGTGTAGTGAAAGCAGTGCAAAAACAATTGTAGCTTTTGAACTGGTATGGAAAAACTGCTAAAAATAAATGCTCATCACATCAAGAATTCTTTTAAGTAGTGAACAGAGAATTTGAAAATATAAATTGGCAACAATCAATTTAGAGAGCTTTGAGGGTAACTTCTATTTGTCCATTTTAATATCAGCTGCCACAGTGTATAGTGTGACAGGGCTGCATGTGAGCCAGTTTGTTTCCTGCCCCCTTCACCAACTGGTGAAGGACTGGCCCAGTCTCGTGATGCTTTCCTGGGAATCCTCAGGAAGCTAAGAGGAAAAAAATAAGATCACATAATCTTGCAGTTCCCATCTTCTGTGGAAGCAGGGGCAAAAAAAACAACCCAACAAATGGCTGAAGATTTCTGACTCTGTCTAGGACTGTGGGTGTCCTTTTCCCTCTACTATTTATTTACATTCAGTAAAACTCAAATGTAGCTTAGAAAACAGGCCAGTTACTGCTGTATTGAAGAATATTATTAGTACATCTGATAGTTTGGAGGCAGACAACCCCCTCTTCTCCTTCATTCCCTTCTTATGCACCTGGCCAGTTGTGCAATGCTACCCAATGAACAGCTGCTAACAATGAGGAAATTGTGCTCATAAGAAGTAGCACAGGATCTGATGGTTATTATCTGGGGAAAAATTGAAGCACTAGGGACTTGTTTCTTGCCAGGATTTTTTTTTCCCCCCAATTGAAAAAGTTGATTCTGTGTTGAATTAAACACTTTTTATCTTCTCTGTTTATGGCTTTGTGGAACTGGTCTCTTTAAAGATACTCAATTTCTCCATAATTTCCACTTCTCCTTCTCCTTTTCCTTTTCCTGCTCCCTCCTTCATAATCCATCTGGGAGGATTAAGGATTTTACAACTGAAAAATATCTATGCATTGAGATGGCTATTTATAGTATGATGGGTAACTTTTCCTAGCAGCAATGTTTGTCTGCATTAATGTTACCCATATATGTGTACATTAGTATACAGATGAGAATTAGCATTTGGAGTACATTTTACAGAGAGTGTGTGTATGTAGCAAGCATCTCATATTGCCTCTCAAGACATTCCCATTTACTGAGTGTCCATCCTACAAACATCTTGTAGTAGTTTTAAAAATCTCAAAAAACCAAGAAACAAAAAATCAAAAGAAAACCCAACACAAACCCAAAATGGAGACGCAAGACTTTAGGCATTACTGAAGTTTAGCTAATAACATAAACAATTCCATCCATGAAGGGAAGTCAGTTCTTTGGGCTTGAGAAAATTAACAGAAACTTCTAAACTCTGGTGTCCTAATTTGAGAAAATCTGTCATTCTTTGCAACCTGAATTAGTCATATGCCTCTGGAAGAGCAGTTGAAAGAATCAATATAAATAATGAACATAATGCATGATTTTATTTTATATCTGAAATTTGTACATTGAGTCACGTCTCTGGTCTAGTAGAGTCCTTTAATTATGAACAAATTCAGTTCAGAATGGCTAAGCAGGTGTTTTGGAAGTAACTATCAGTGTTTTTACCACTCTATGTAAAAATTCCTGGTTTTATTCTTTAACAGTTTCAATTGATTTATATGTTATCAAGGGACATATAACAATCACTGTTAATTTATAAACTCATTATTTTTATGAAACAGGCATTCCTGTTTCATATGAAAATGATTCAGCTGGAATACTCTGTCACAGTTTTATTTTTCACATTGAAATAATTCTTACCAACTGACTACTCTTCTATACTGGCATAAGAAAGTTAAAAGTCTTTCTGGATTGATAGCATGTCTGTTATAATACAAACAAACGTGTACACTGTTCTTCACGGAAGTATGCAAAAAAAAATCATCTTATAAAACCTGTTATAGCTGAAAGTTTTCAGGATTGGACAGAAAACAAGTGATAAGTAGCAGGCATGATTCATCATCTCTTTAGAAATGGTCATGGTAAAAAAAATCTACTTGAATACTTAAATACAACTCTTTTCGCAGTTCTTCATCTTGACTTGGGGCCTACAGACCCCATCCAACAGAAAGATGCAAAAAAGAATACAGTGAAATGACATCTCACCTCTTTCCACAATGAGGAAGAAAGGAGAGTAGTTGTAGTTTCTGAAGCTAGTGGCTGAGGCACCATTGAATGGATGTCAAGCATGTGGGCAGCTTTTTACCAAAGGTCTTAATGTTGTGCTTACAGGCTGAATTTCAGTAAATTTGCTTGTTCTTGTGACTCATGAACCTGAATGTAGACCAGTCCTGAAATGACTGTGAACACTTGGAAATTTGCACTGAATCTGACATTTTTAGTCATAATTATGGCTGCGAGTTCACAATATCTGAAAGTGTTCCTTACAAAAAGCAGACTTCCTTGGGATACCTCCAGATGCCTTCAGAATTGGAATTTCTGATCAGATCAGCAGAATCCATGAGTATCTTGCTGTGACCAAGGAAGCAAGAAAACCTGAAATCATGCATCCCAAGCCTTTCTCTGTCAATGTGGCTTAGGCCAGTCATTGAGAAAGCATTTGAAGCCTTGAGGAAGTTCTGGCTTACCATATAGCTGATGAAAAGTAATGAGACCATCTGGCCTTCATAATAACTGAAATCATCTATGCCAGCTTCAGAGAAGACAACATTCCATCATTCCTAAGCATGCCTAGCTAATTTTGGAGAAGTGTACATTCCATGCCAATGCCCTCATAAATTGTACCTGTGCTTTTTTCTATTTCATCTCTTGTTCTTTCTCTTTGTTTTAGCAAGATTGCAGAGTAGTTGATGGGAACTCACTCTCTGTAGTATCTTGATTCTCAGAACACTGTATGCCATGAGGTGAAAAAAATTATGTAAGCTCCAAGTGAAATAACAAACTTCAACTTCTTGTTGCTAATGTCACTTCAGGGCTTGACAGGGTAGAAATACAATATACATTCACTCTTCTAGGAGTTATAATACAGCATTTCAAAGGCTATGCCCTTTACCTCACCTGGATATCTTTATTCCTCTTTATTATCCAGGACTTCTGAGAACAGTTAACTCCAAAAAAGTGATGCTTTGCAATTCAAGCTTGCAATGGGACTTAAATGCAATGAATTTTCCTTAAAATATTGTTTATTAATGCTAATATGTTTGAATTGTAATTATTTGAAGATATGGAATTCCAGACTAGATTATTCCATTTGTTCTAATGGTGCATGATTTGTCTAACTCCACTGGAATGTGTAGGAATACTTTGCAATGCTTCAGCCAGAATCTGGTCTTCAAAGGCCACTAACTGCTGAGGTAAATGCAATTGTTATTTTTATCTGCATTCTGAGAGATAGATAGATAGATAGATAGATAGATAGATAGATAGATAGACAGACAGACAGACTGACTTGGGTTTTTTTCCCAACAATGTTTATTTTGCTTTCCAAAAACTGTAAGTGTCTTTTTTTTCTGTCACAGCAGAGCAAAACACATTTGAAGAAAAGGGAGAAGGTTACAGTGAAAGACTAGCAGAACAGATTTTTAGTTTTGCAAACAAACCACTGCTTAAAAAAAATTTAGGCACTTGTCAAGGCATGACATAGTCAGCATCCATGCTGAAGGGTTAATCTCAAGATTGTAATTCTGAGAAAAATGTATGTAAATTTCCAAAGTTTACTGCATGGAGAATGGAAATAATTTAGCCTTATCAAATAGCAGCTAGTGCTCACTTTGAATAAGTCACGATTTTTATGTTGATGTGTTTTTCAAACATGAATCGTTATTTTGTTTTGAGCATTCCTACTTAAAATTTTTGTACTTCATGGATCATTCTTATTGCTCTTAAGATTCTCTACTAGATTTTCTGTTCTTAATTTCCTCAAAGACTCTTGTTAAATATGTATTAGGGTTGGGCAGATTCCATTATGTCTTGTAGAGGTACCTTTACATATGCACACTCACAAGCCATTGTTGCTCATGCAGTTAGACCCACTGAAGTAAAGAAGGACATTTATCTGAATAGAGGCATGCAAAACCAACTCCCAAACATCCCAAGGTATGAAATTCAATCTTGTTAGCACAAATCTGGTTTGGGACTGTATGAGAACCTGCATGCATCTGTTTAATCCCTGGGGTTTTTACATCATTTCTCTGAATTAAGTTAATATGATCCACACTTTCCCCCTCCCCACTTTTTCTTTTGAATCATGGGAAAGTTTAGGATTTAACTTGTGATACTTTTAAAAGATCAATCCACAGCAAGTCTTCTGAATGAAGTTTATTGTACAGAACATAAATAATAACAATAAACAAATAAATGAAAACAAAATAACACAAACAAATCTATTCAGACATCAGGAAAATAAACAAACCTATTCAAGTATCATTTTTAGAACAATCTGATGACTTGGTCTCTTCAAGAAATTAATGATTTTGAAAGAGTGATAGGAACAAGTCAGGCAGGTTGGGAACCTGATAGGACACACCATCCCTTACTTTCTTTGTTGTCCTTACTGTTACATCTCATTAAGAATTACTTTTAATACCAAGAAGTTTCAGAATTTTAGCTATGAAGTCTGTTGGCTTCAGAATTACTCTAGCAATGTATGCTTGGTTGTCATTTGTGCATGTATTCCATCCCAGATTGCAAAGCTACAAAATTCCTTTTGCAAAGAAGCAGTTGAGATGCCTCCCAGTGTGTACTGATGGCACCTCCCCCACAAACAGCTCTCTAGGGGACCTCCCTGTCCCTTCTCTTTCCACTCCTGGCTTTGCCCATCTGGTCTGGCTGATCTGGTCTGGAAACAAATTCTCACTATGATAGGCAACAGTAGAAGAGAGATGACAGATTAGATCTCCACAGGCCCTCTTGTGCTACCCCCAGGATCTGCCTGCTCCCCTTAGAGCTGCTCTGGCCTCTGCTGTGAGTAGTTGAGTAATGTGAATTGAATTCTACCCCTAGCTTTCCCGTTGTAGCATGATCATCAAGCTAAAAGCAATGAATAATTTAAATTCTTCTCAGAGTCAACTTTAAAATCATATTTCTGACTCCTCCCCAATATGTTCCTTCAAGAACGAGAGCATAGGGAATTATACCTAAGAGGGCAAATTTAGATTTTCTTCATTACTTGTTACTTAGAAGTAAAAACACAGTGACGTACTGTTAAATAGCTTGGAATACTTTTGACACTTTTATTTCAAGCAAGACTGCAGAAGAAGTAAAGCATCATGCAAATCATTCGACACTATGAATTTGTAACAAAATTCAGAATGACTTACTCTTTAAAGGCTTCCTTTTAATAATTTTTTTGGATACAGTATTGCAATATTTAAAAGACATTTAAATACACAGAGAAGTGTTTGTTTTGGCATGAGAGGACAGTAAAAATGGTAATATATTGGCAAATAGATGAATAATAAATTACATAGAGACAAGAATTTGCCATTCAAAGGCATTCAGAATTTTTAAAACTAATCACAGAATCACAGAATCGCAGAATGGATAAAGTCAGAAGGGACCACAGTTGGTCATCTGGTCAAACCTCCCTGCTTAAGCAAGGTCATCCCAGAGGACATAGCACAGAAATATGTCCAGACAATTCTTGAATGTCTCCAGTGAGGGAGACTCCACAACCTCTCTGGGCATTCTGTTCTAGCGCACAGTCACATGCACAGTAAAGAAATTCTTCCTCATGTTCTGGTGGAATTTGCTGTGCCTCAGTCTCTGCCTGTTGCTTCTTGTCCTGTTTCTTGGTACCATCTAGAGGAGCATTGCCTCATCCTCTTGATATCTTCTCTTGAGGTACTTACAGCCATTAATTAGGTCCCCTTTTAGTTGTCTCTTCTCAAGGCTGAATAGGCCCAGCTCCCTCAGCCTACCCTAATAAGAGAGATGATCCAGTCGCTTATCCATCTTTTTTGCTCTCCACTGGACCTGCTCCAGGAGCTCCATGTCTCCCATGTCCCGAGGAGCTCAGAACTGCACACAGCACTCCAGATGTGACCTTACCAGGCTGAGCAGAGGAGCAGGATCACCTCCCTCCATCTGCTGGCAATGCTCTTCCTAATGCACCTGAGGATACCACTGGCCTCCTTGACCACAAGGGCTCACTGCTGGCTCATGGATAGCTTGTTGTCCACCAGGACCCACAGGTCCTTCTCCTGTGAGCTGCTTTCCAGCAGTTTGGCCCCCAGCCTGTACTGCTGCAGGGGGTTATTCTTCCCCAGGCAGGCAATTCCCCTGCAATTGCCTTTGCTGAATTCCAGGGAGAGAAGACAGTTAACTAGTAGGTGTTCTATTACTGAGAATTCAAATAGTAGCAGTCTATCTCCTCATATTGTAATATAGGTCTCAACTGAAAATTATAGTATTTAAAATAAAATTTGACCTGCTTCAGCCTCTTACTTATAAGCTTATTTGTGATCACATACTTTTTTAGTGTGTGGTCACCCTGAAGTTGTATACACAATAGTTTTAAAACTCTGTGTGCTCATCTTTCCATGTATGTATATATTTCATTTACTGAAGAATATTCTGTGATACCGGAAGTGCCTGGAACTGTAGAACTATGGAAGCTTGAGGCTCAGCCCTTTATACTGTCTTTAACAGGCCACACACTGAAAACTCACTGTTGTATAGATATGACAATATAAAAAGCATCAAACATTTATTTCCTTTTTTTTAGGGGCCCAGTATATAAATGTAGCTACAGCCCTTTCTCGTGAGGTCAGTTATTGTATAGCCTTTAGTGACTCCAAGAAATGGCTGATGTTTAAGATGAATTTTAAATATCACTACTTGCTGCTATGAAAAGCTTACTAATACGCTTACCACTACATTATTCCATGGGAAGCTATGCACTCAGAGGTTATTTGATCAGTGTCAAATTTTCATGGATAATCCATGTATTAATTTTGAAGAGAAGGTGCTCTCTGGCAAAATTCTAAGACATGAAGTATGTCAAAACAAGCTTCATTTATTTTCTGAGTACCCAGAATCTATGTTCAGAAGTGTGATTTCATTACTCTCGTACATTGCATGGTCTTGCAGTCCTTGACTGGGTAAAAATATCAGTTAAGTGGTAAGATATACAAACTTCAGGATATCATCAAAGACTGGAGACAGTCAAACATGTCCAAACAGGACGAGGTTTACTATAGGCAAAATTCAAATGTTACATCAACTGTAATGCTCTTGAAGCCAATAAATAAAATTTAAAAGTGAATTGGTATCTAACACTTTGGGGAATTGTCCTCTTCCTCAGTTAAGTTCCAGAATGATGTGACCATTTAGGGCTGTTCTCATATATTAATATTTGAAGACATAGCTTTTATATTTGTTTGAGTATTTAATAGATGTTCTTTTTCACATTATTTTGAGATTCATACATAATCTTAAATTGGAAAGACATATTAGGAAATTTTTTTCAAACTAAATTGCAAAACATCTGCAGGTTGGGTTTTTGAATTCTTTCCCAGGGCACAGAATATTCATGTATCACGGTATCTTTTGACAAAAAAGGAATAGTAAGTCAGCCAGTTGCTCATGTTGTGAGAAAAGAACACTTGTAGCATCTCCCTTATTGCTGAAAAAAATAAATCCTCTCTTGTTCCATGAAATTGGACTGCTTTTGCAACTTCAAAATTTACAAAATAAAGTGCCTCTGGAGTTTTTCACAGCAAAACAGTGATTTTGATGGAATTTGAAAAGATGCAGTAATTTGTCCAACTTTCACATGCCTTTGTCCCATAAGTCAGAAGAACTCTCCAAACACTGCAGTAGCTTTGCCACATGAAGTCTTCATTGACCGACATTGCTAAAAAGGCAACACTTGGGAATGAGGCTCTCCTGCATAAAAAGTCAGAAGCTCAGTTCCATTTAGTTATATTATTAAGGCCTTTTCTCTTTGACCACCCCTTTTGGTTCCATTCCTGAATGTATTTTTTTTCCAGCAATATTGCTTCCCTGTGGTTTCTCTGCTGAGTTTCTTTTCCACTTGGTTTCAAGCTCCTAGTCTGCAGATTGATTATCCATGATGAAATGTCTTTGTGATTGTGAATTGTCTAATGCCCTAGTTTTCCTTCACAAAAAACCCCCCCAAAACCCACAAAAAAACCCACATTAAAAAAAATCCCAAAAAACTAATTAACAAAAAAAGCCCACCAAAACAACAAAACCCACCCCCAAAAATGCCAAAATAACAACCCACAAAATATAACTAGTTGTATTACAAGCTGCAGTTTCATTGTATATTTTCCAGAAGCATTTTGATTGCTAAGAATACAGCCAGACACTGCAGTAGATGCAAGATGAAATGTTTAAGAGTGAGTGGAGTTCTGTAAAATGATCCATGAGATCAATACCACCTGTTACCTACTCTGCTGCTCTCTGTGTACTTGTGCACGTGACAGTGTTCTGGCTGGTCTGATTGTATGACATTTGCCTGATTTTGGTCCCATCTCTCAAGACTGATGGGTCCTACTCCTTGCCTCCCTCTTCTCCATACATGGCCTAAACAATAATTGCTTTTCTTATATACACCACTAGTGTACATAGACTATTAGCCTTTTCTTGTTTCAAGCAGTGGTGGCCATTCTTGCTCTGAAGTGACACTGCAATGTGCTCCTTCTCTGCTCTTTTCAGTCTGCTTGAAATGTTTTGTGTGTCTTGCATGCAGTCAAACAATTCTTTTGATACTTGACCCCACAGATTACTGACAGCCCAGTTCTTCTTTATTTCTGATGCTGTGTAACACTATCCTGCTCAAAAAAAAAAATCTATTTAAAATAACATGATCCAAGAATTTAGCACAAATCCTGCAACTCATAGCCATACTAAGTAGTATTCTGTTTCACAAGTGGTCTCTTTGAAGTCGGTTGAGTTACACATGCTTACATCATGTCTGAACTGGGTCCACTGTGTTTACAACATGCGTATTTGATATTGCACAGTGGGTGTACATAACTTAAAAAATAATAAAACTTTTATTACTTTGAGTAGTGTGCACATTAAAGAACAGATTTTCATTTGCATCAAGGCTCTTTGTGCTCCTTTGGCTATGCAAAAGGCCTTAAAACTGACATAAATTCCATTAAAGACCAGCTGAAATATCCCTTTTCACAGCCAACGCTGTGTAAAATGGTGCTGCATGTGAGCCAAAATGGAGCCCTTCGCAAAGATTTTTTTAATTTACAGGCAATATTTTCACTTTTTTGTTCTATTTTCCTGTGATAAAAATACAGTAGAATTAATCACTGCAACTTTCTTTTTCTTTTAATGTACCATCTTGTAGCAAACCTTCTGTGATTAGCAACTGATTTTTTTATCCTTGTGAGTTTCAATCAAATGTGAGCACTTTTTCTGTTTACCTGCAAGCAATGTTCATATAAACAGTAAAAAGGTTGCTTATTTTATGAATTACCTCAAAGAAGTAAACCCAAAAAGGATTATACCAAGAACATAATGCTAATGGGAATAATTTTTTTAAATTTTATTTTATTCCTGGCTCCTAGCTTGGGAAAGAAATGCATAGAAACATATTTTTGAAGAACATGGAGGTAGATTTTTGTCTACTCCTTCTCAAATCTATGCTTTGTTTTTAAGCTTTAGTTCTGATCCATATGCTTAAAATAAGCATTTAAGAAGCTATACAAATATTCTACTGAAGCTTCAGGAATCAGTGATGATGAGTGAAAGCTCAACAAGGTGAAGGGCCTTGGGTCACAACAATCTCTTGTAGCCCTCCAGACCCAGAAAAGAGTAGCTGGAAAAGCTGCCCAGAGGAAAAGGACATGGTGGTGCTGGTTGTCAGCAGCTGAAAATGGGTCAGTTGTGCCTAGGTGGCCAAGAAGGCCAATGGCATCCTGACCTATATCAGGAGTAGTGTGACCAACAGGACCACAGTTGTACCCCTGTACTCAACACTGGTGGGGCTGCACCTCAAATCCCACGTTCAGTTTTGGGCCCCTCATTGCAAGAAAGATGTGGAAGTGCCAGAGAAAGCCCAGAGAATGGCAGTAGAGCTGGGGCAGGGTTTAAAGCACAAGTCTGATGAGGAGAGGCTGAGGAAGCTGGTGTTTAGCCTGAAGAAAAGGAGACTGAAGGGGGATCTTATCACTCTATAAAACTAACCAAAAGGAAGTTGTAGTGAGGTGATGGTCAACTTCTTTTCCCAGGTAACAAGTGCCAGGATAAGAGGAAATGGTCTTAAATTGAACCAGGGAAGTTTTGGGTTGGATATTAGAAATAATTTCTTCACGGAATGGATGTCCAGGCATTGGAACCAGCTTCCCGGAGAAGTGGTGGAAACACTGTCCCTGGAAGCGTTCAAAAAACATGTGGATGTGGTACTTCACCATGTGGTTTAGTGGTGAACCTGGTGGTTCTGGGATCATGATTTGACTTAGTGGTCTTAGAGGTCTTTTCCAACCTGAACAATTTTATGATTGAGCTTTTACAGAAAAAATAATAAACAGCTCGAAGTAGTGTAAGTGTATTAGTTGTTACCTGGTAAAGAAATATCGCCTTTTGAAGATGACATTGTATTTGAAACACTAGACAAGAACTTGTGGTATCTGGATCCATTTCTTGACTGCAGCACTTTCATTGTTTGACTCTTGGTAATTAATTTAGTCTCTGTTCACCTGTCTATTAGTCTGCCAGCCTGCCTGTCCACTTGTCTGTTAATCCTTCTGCCTTGTAAAGGTGGTGTAAAGGTAATGACACTTATGCTTTATGTATGGGATTCTACCTAATACCTGTAGTGATTTGCTAGAGTGGGAAAAAATGTTACTGTCTTCCCCGACTTTTCATGTTATTCTCCCTACTGGAGAAAAACAAAATGGCTGTTGCAAATCTTAAGGGAGAACCCCTACATGTGAAACCAGTATCTATCTGTGAAACCATGTTTGAAGATCTTTTAGTAGGGAGACTTCCTGCCATGACATAGAATATTTTGTTTTTGCTGTATAGAATGTTTATTGATACACAGCTAGATTACAGCTTTTCTATTTGGTTCCTGATTACATCCTTCTCATCTTCCTTACTCTTTTTTAACTGGGAAAACAGGCAGCGTATTGGAAATTTTTCTTTATGTGCTGTAGGCTACACTTAAACATTGAGGTCTCAGTAATTTATGTTTTTAATGCATAAGGGTTTTTCCTTTTGGGTCATTTTCACAGAGAAACCTAGGTTGTCCAAACATAATCTGAAATACTTTGGGGGATTATGGTTTCAACACATGCATGCCTAGGGCCAAAGTATGAGTAACATGAAATTTTTTGTTCCATTCCATGAACAAACCACTGTTTTGTGGTGTAATACAAAACATATCTAAGCCATTTAGATCACTATCAGGCATTACAACGTTAGGTTTTCTATTTATGTGACTACCCAAAGCTCATTAGAAACTCATTTTGTAGCTCTAGGGAAGTAAGAATAAAAAGCAGTGAAAAATAGTACATTGTATTCTGTTCTAATTATACTCTATTTACTCTATGTACTTATATATATCAAGTGTATAATTTTATAGTTGCTGAGCCCAACTTCCAAAACCTGTGAAGTCCAAGATTGTTCATAAAACTGTTGTGCATGCAGCCTAACTGTGCAACTTCAATTGGACAAACTAGCTTTTTGTGCATGCAGGCAGACTGTTAATTGCTGGTGCCTTCATGTAATATGAATGTACTTGAAGTGCAGTGTTCTCCTGTTTCTCCTCTTCACCTGCTTTTCGGCCCACGAGAATGTTGATGGTTACCGGGCCCAAAGGGGTTATCAAGAGGAGACAGGTCTGAAATATCAGAAAACACTTGCAAATATAAGAGCTCAGATTCTGGGTGTGGATTTTCACTATTCAGCTCTACACTCTGACTGCTGGTCTGAGTTTCTTTATAAAGACCACAATAGTGCTGTCCTTAGTCATGCAGGCAGAGGTTTCACATCTCCATCAGACTAAGCTTGTGCATGTGGGAAGAATCATGTGTTGAGATAAGGTATTAATGTATGAGAATATGATAGTGGAGCAAGGAATTGGAGCAGGACATCTTTTTGAAGGGAGAGTATTTTTAATTCTTACTGTATTGTCAAGTTTTCCTTTTAAACTATAGATCTGTGCCCTCTCTGGCATATTAGTCTTACCTTTTAATGACAGGATAAATGCAGAATACAGCACAGACAGGTACTAAAGATTCCCCAGTTATGTGCAGAGAGAGGGAAAATAAATCCATTAGCCAACAGAAAAAAACAATGTTTTAGGCAACCTAGTTAAAACCTAGTTAAAACCTAGTTATAATCCTCATCTGTTGCACCTCACCCAGAATGACCTTTTGTCATCAAAGGTTCATAAACTGGGTCAAAAATGAATGTTTCCTACTTTTTTTTTTTTAATGTAAAATGAACCATTTCCCAAATAGTTAAAAGCTTATCC
>VWYI01015701.1:0-38412 GCA_013399455.1 Anthoscopus minutus
CCCCAGGCCACCCTCAGGAGGAGCCCAAGGTGCTTCCTTTGGCCAACACGTTAACCTGCATGGCAACACCTTATAAAAAAACTTTAACAGTCCCTACCTCATTAAAATTTGAATTTGAATCCACTCTTCTATTCGATATCCACCACCAACAATCTACCAGCCCTGAGCACACAAATCCTGGCTCCCCACCACCTCATCCTGGCTGGAAAAGCTGGATTGGGAACCCTTCCCACCCATTCCATCTGCAGCCAGCCCCATGCAGAACAGCCCCGGCCTGCGGTCAGCGGCCGGGCGCAGACTTTGTCGTTTTGCTTGCTGACCACACGCTGCCATTGCTCAATCCCAAATTGGATTATTGTTAGCTTTAAAAGCGCCTCAACAGCAGAAAGTGGCGGGGGAGGCTGGCAAAGCAGAGATGGATGGAGGAATAAACAGGCTCAGTGACAGGATTTCAGCCCGAATTGATCACTGTCAGCGAGTTAGTGGTCAGCTGTCTGACCTTTGGGGCCCAAAGCAAACATCAGAATAATGTTTAGACAAACACATTTGATTTTGGAGGTAATGGGTATGTCAACTAAATGACAAACCTTAGAAAGGTCAAAGGGAGAGCCATTTTTCAGGCTTTTTTTCGGGCATTAATCGTTGGTTTGGGGGAGCGGTGTCTTTTGGAGAAGTTCGCTTTGCGTGCGTTTTTGTGTCTTCTCAGGCAGCCAAAAGTGCAGCCACAGGGAGCATTCCTGTCAAAGGCAGGCTGTGCCTAACCCCTGCCACTCCCAGCTGCCTGTAGAGCCATCCTAAAAGCGGTGGAGTCAGGATTTGGGGCTCTGGAGGGTTTTCAGCAGAGTTTAACCCCACCACAGTTCCCTGCAGGCTGCTCCGAGCACCTGGATGAAATCCAACCTCTCCACCAGCACTGGGAGATGCCTGTGGCACATCAAGGCCTTGGCACCCAAAATCCCAGAGTTGTGGAATCAGGGTGGGAAAAACCCTTCAGGATGATCCATCCCCAGCAGCAGCACCATCATCATCACCCCAAGTGCCACATCCAGACACCTCCTGGACACTTCCAGTGACTCCTCCACCTCCCTGGGAAGCTCATCCCAATTCCTGACCACTCCTGAGGGATAAAATTTCTTTCCTCATAAACCTGAACCTCCCCTGGTACAATTTAAGGCCATAAATGGGGCTTTTCCCTCGCTTCTTGTGCCACATTCTCCAGGCTGGGAGGCTCCTGCAGTGCATCCCCACAGGGAGGAAGGCAGAGGAGAAATGCTTGGATATGTTTTGGAGAGGTTAATAAATAAGAAATCCTAAAGGGACTGGAATATCCTTGTGATTTCACCAGATGCAGTAGGGACAACACAGGGAAAACCCCAGGAATGCTGGTGAAAAACAAAGAAAAATCAACAAAAAGTGATAACACAAACAACAAAAAAGCTTTTGAGTTGACAATTACTGGCTCTGGCTCTTGGACTGCTGTTTAAACAGATTTTTCCTAGATTATTTTCCTGACAAAGTTGAAAGCTGGACGAGATATTCTTGCAGAAAACACCAGCAGGGTCTTTTTCATGTTGTGCACATCAAAATCACTTGGGAAACAAAGAATTTCTTATTATTATTAATTAATTTCTTCACACCCACCCCCCCCCATCCCCAAAAACCAATGGAACAGCAAGGCCATGTTAAGGAAGGAAGACTTTGGAGTTGGAAAAAGCAAGCAGCAGCTTCTCCAAATGAATTGCTTCTGCCCAGGCAGATAATTCATGCCTGGAAATGAAGAATATTTTTCATTTTATATTCTCCAGGCCCTGATTTTTAGGTGTCTGTGGTTACTGCTGGAGCTGACAAAGCTTCATTGCAGAATTGATCAAAAGTCAGGAATTTTGTTTGGCAAGAAAGCTTCCATCCAAAACAGAAATATCCAAGACAGGAATATTCTTTCCTCAAGGAAATTGAAAATGCAGTGGGTTTAAAATTCTCCCAGTCTCCTAATCATGACAATCTCACCTGCTTTAAAGCAGCTTTCTGTGAAGGAAACCTGGGTTTTCTTTCCTGGAAGGAAACCTATTTTGGATAAATTTTTTCTATCAGCAGAATTAATTAGAAGGAAAGCATAGAGAAAAAAAAGAAAAGTTTCCTCCTTATTTCTCCTACAGTGAAATCTCACAACATTCCTGGGATTTTTTTTTAAGTTTCAGCACAGGAATATTTTAACAGGGCCAAATCTTTGCTGGATTTAGCTCAGGCTAAGAGGGAAAGGAGATAAAAATACTTTAAAAGAAATTTGGTGATAATAGGCAACTTTATTTAATCATAGATTGGAGTGATGAAAATTCTTGGGTTGGAATGAAGTTAATTTAGATCCAGCCCCATAAATAAAAACTTATATTTACAGTCAGGTGTAGGTTCTGCCCCCATTTAACCCACATCACAAAGTGGTTTTTTTCCATCAAGGAGAAGAGGAAGGGGACACTGGAGCTGAAGTTTTCCAGCTGTTTCTCCAAAGCTCAGTTTCCAGATGGCCCCTGGAGGTGGAATTGCAGATGGACACTAAATTTGGGGTGACGATTTTGGTTGCCCAGAGAAGCTGTGGAAACTCCATCCCTGGAAGTGTCCAAGGCCAGGCTGGGCAGGGCTTGGAGCAACCTGGGATAGTGATTTCATGCACACACATATCCTGATTCCTTGGCATCCATGGGATGTTGGAATATCCTTATCTCAGGTTTCCCATCAGCCTGTGTTGGTAATTAATGTCCCTGAGCTACCTACATGTGCTCAAAAATTAAATTGATTAAATAATAAATGAAATAAATTAAATATTGGCAGGTTTAGGTAAGCAGGGTGTGAAAATTGTCCAAAGGGAGACTCAGGGACATCAGGGAACAGTTTTCTTGTAAGGGACTGAGGATGGGCATGGGATGCAGAGGGAAATTGAGGAGTGTCCATGCTTGGGGATACTCAAATCTGGACCTGGCACTGGCTGTGGGTGGCCCTGCTTGAAGATCTGGACCTTTTCCATCCTCACACCTCCATCATCATCATCATCAGGACCAAACCCAAACATTTTTGTCCCAAAATCCCTCTGGATCTGAAGCCACCAGCATCACTTTGCCAGTGTTTGAGCTTAAACTTAAACTCTGATTTTCCAGGCCAGACTTAACTAATCCTTGTCCCTTACACCAGCCTTTGGGAAGGTCCTTGCAGATCCACAGGCTCTGCATTGATTCTCATGGCTTGTACAGTGGCTGGGGTGTAGCAAAGTATGGTGTAAAATGAGAGAAAATATTGATTTCCAGAAAGTTAATATTATTAAAAGGCAGTTGTATTCATCTCCTTCTGGAATTTTAGCTGGGGGTTTTCCTCTTGGAAAAATCAATGGAAGTAATAGTCTTGTTATAGCAGGAGCACTTGTTAGATGATTTTTTCACTCCGACGCTTTTAAGTTGTGCTAAGAGCAGAAGAGTTGAGAGGCTATAAAATTATTGACTGGGATTTACTGGACTTGAATGACTGAAGGTTTTATATTCATCATTTTTCATCCCTTGATCCAGCAGAGAGGAATATTTTAATTAAACAGGATTTTAATTGCGTCTGGGTTCCGTTTGTACCACCAGTAAAAACCCGAAGTATTTGAGGCAAAATCTCCTCCTGAAAATTTGCTTCAGTGATATTTGTCAAAGGACTCCAAAATACCTCAAACTTACACAAAGTAATTCCTGGGAA
Organism: Anthoscopus minutus; assembly: GCA_013399455.1. Classification (NCBI taxonomy): domain Eukaryota; kingdom Metazoa; phylum Chordata; class Aves; order Passeriformes; family Paridae; genus Anthoscopus; species Anthoscopus minutus. Next base: position 3,724 of record VWYI01015701.1, read on the forward strand.
TTTCTGGATCATATGAACAACTGACAAGCAAGCATTTAATATTTCCCCTTAAAAATTCAGGTTTCTCTCTCATCAGTTGCTTGGATTTTCTGCCATCATTCTTGGGGACAGCTCATTTCACCTCCCTGACAAGGCCAAAGCCAGGCCCAGTTTCACCTGGAAATCAAAGTCCAGCAAAGATCCGTGAATTTCCCACCATTTTCTCAGGAGAAGCTCCTAATGACCAATTCCTTGACTCCAACACAGAATTTGCCTTTTTAGCCCCAAACCACCTTCACCCCACATTTGCATCCTTGTTTTCCTATTCCTGTTTTCCACTCAAAATATTTATAGAGAAAAGATGTAAAATTTGTGTTGTAAATCACCTGAAATTTTGCCTGAAACTTTGCACAAAGAGAGGAAACTGTGGGTGCTGCCAGTCTCAGCTCATGAGCCAAGGAACAATTTGGGGCATTGGGTTCAGACTGAAGGATGGCAGGGCTGGCTGGGATCTTGGGCAGGAATTGTTCCCTGGCAGGGTGGGCAGGGGCTGCCATGGAATTGCCAGAGCAGCTGGGGCTGCCCCTGCATCCCTGGCAGTGCCCAAGGCCAGCTTGGACATTGGGGCTGGGAGCACCTGGGACACTGGCAGGGGTCCCTGCCATGCCTGGGCTGGGAATTAAATGATCTTTGAGGTCCCTTCCAGCTCAAACCATTCCATGATTCTTCATTCTGTGATTCCACCTGCAGAGCTGCCCCAGCCCTGGGAGCAGCCCAGGGAGGAGCTGGAGCTGCTGGAGAGAGCCCAGAGGAGGCTCCAGGATGAGCAGAGGGCTGGAGCAGCTGTGCTGGCAGGAAAGGCTGGCAGAGCTGGGATTGTTGAGGCTGGACAGGAGAAGCTTTGGGCTGAGCTCAGGGTGGCCTTGCAGGGCCTGCAGGAGCCCCAGGGAGCATGGAGAGAGACAATTGCCAAGGGCTGCAGGGCCAGGAGCCAGGGAATGGCTGCCAGTGGCAGAGGGCAGGGCTGGCTGGGATCTTGGGCAGGAATTGTTCCCTGGCAGGGTGGGCAGGGGCTGCCATGGAATTGCCAGAGCAGCTGGGGCTGCCCCTGCATCCCTGGCAGTGCCCAAGGTTGGACACTGGGGCTGGGAGCAGCCTGGGACAGTGGGAGGTGTCAGGGTTAGAACTGGATAATCTTTAAGGTCTCTTCCATCCCAAAACCATTCCATGATTTGATGTTGCCCTTTCCTCAGTGCTCCTGCACGCTCAGATGTGGAAACCACCAGCAAAGAGGGCTTGGATTTTTCTCTTTGTCCATCTTTTGATCCCAGGATGTGCAGCCAGAATTCCAGAGGTCTTGGATTGCTAAAACCACTTGGTTTGGGTCCTGTGTGGTGGAAGGGGGAGCTCACACAAACCCTGGAGCAGCATTTCCAAGGCGTGAATGGCTCCTGAATCCAAGGAAAGGCTGTCTCCTTGTGGTTTCTCCTCGTCAGTGAAACCACAGCCTCCTCCTTTTCTCCTCCATAACCCTCTGGCTCTCAACTCTGCCTGATCCCTCTAAATCTGTCAGGGCAATTATCTGCCATCGGCTCCGTGCTATCAACAGGAAACAAGTGCTCCTTGTGACAAGAGGAGCACTACAGCAACACAACTTGGAGCCAGACGAGGCCTGACAACAGCTCAGCTTCCCTGCTTTGGAAAATCCAAGGTGTAAAAGGCAAAATCCCTTCCCTCACAACGATTTCTTGGCCAAATAAATGATTTATCCAAGTCTGTGTGGACCACGCACCCCCTTACACTGAAAAGTGTTTGTAAAATAAGGAGGTAATAAATGGCTCCCGATCTGAATCATCAATAATTAATGACAAAAAAATTAAAAAAAAGAAACCTTAAATAACCTCCTTCTTCCTGCAGAGCAAATGCAAGTGTTTCAAGCTGCAGTAATTGCCTACAAATTAACTTGTAGCAAAAATGAAGAGGGAAATACTCTGCTGTCCCTGTATCACCGCTGGTGTTTTACAGCCACTTAAGGAGAACATCTCGAGCTCAGTGTGTGAACTCCTGGGGATCAAAGCCCTGCTCACCCATCATATCCAACACCCAGACTGCTCTTCCTGAGCAAATCTTGGCACAGGAGTTGTTGTAACCAGGGCCAGTGTGTGGAAAACTGGGAGAGGAATAAAGTGTGTGGCCTTTCCAGCATGGATGGATCTGCAGGGCCAGGAAAGCTGACACGGCAAGGCCAGAGAGGAATGCCATGGGAAACCCTTGTTTAATCTCTTATTTCACAGGATCATGGAATTCTCTGTCCTGGAGCCAGGCTGGGAAAGTTGGAGCTGTCTAACCTGGAGAGGAGAAGCTCCAGGGAGAGCTCAGAGCCCCTGGCAGGGCCTGAAGGGGCTCCAGGAGAGCTGCAGAGGGACTGGGGACAAGGGCTGGCGGGCCAGGAGCCAGGGAATGGCTGCCAGTGGCAGAGGGCAGGGCTGGCTGGGATCTTGGGCAGGAATTGTTCCCTGGCAGGGTGGGCAGGGGCTGCCATGGAATTGCCAGAGCAGCTGGGGCTGCCCCTGCATCCCTGGCAGTGCCCAAGGCCAGCTTGGACATTGGGGCTGGGAGCACCTGGGACACTGGCAGGGGTCCCTGCCATGCCTGGGCTGGGAATTAAATGATCTTTGAGGTCCCTTCCAACCCAAACCATTCCATGATTCCATGAGCAGGGAACAACTTTCATGTTGGGATTAAGCACCACATTCCATGGATACTTTGGGAAGCCTGCTGGGACCCTGAGCCAAGGAAAAGGACAATTAGGGACACATCCAGCAGCTCACAGGGGAGGTGACCCCTTCTCCCACCATCCTGGCCCATCCCAGAGAGCTCCACAAAGGAAGATCAGGCTCAGGAAGATCAGATCCCAACCCTGCTGCCCAGGGGCTCATCCAGGGAGCCCCAGCCACCAGCTGGGATGGGAACTGGCAGTCAGCTGAGCTGAGGTGTCTTTCTTTTCAAAATAATACATTAAAAACCAAAAAACAATATGATTTGTGATCTGCCCATGGGCAGCTTTATTACAACCCTGTGCCTGGGTCTAATAAACCACACCACAACCCTCCCTCTGCCCTCTCCTCAGTCCTAAATTATTAATTCCTTATGTCCAGTGATCATCAAGAGACGTGGTGGCCTTTGAAAAGGAAGATTTAGCAATATTAATAACTCCAAATTGCCTAATCTCACCCAGGCCGCAGCTCAGGGCGGCTGGAATATTCTCAACAAAATGTCATTGCATTAAAATATGGTGTTTATCAAGGCTGGGTTATTCTGTGGAGATTTATTGGGTTTGACCAAGTTTTCTGAAGGCCAGGGTTTCTGTCTTGAGGCCTGCACCAAAACCTGGAGCTTTTCAACACAAAAATAGCAATTCTTGAGCTACTTCCAAGTCAAAAAAATGTTCCTAAAGTTTTGTTTTCCTTCCAGTCTGGAACAAAAACATTGCTGGAAACTTTATCTTTTCATGACACTGAATTTTTACTCTCTGGTCAGCATCAGCAAAAATTCTCTTGGTGTGAGTTGATTGTGAATTAAATGTCTTTATTTTGTGGGCCTTGATGCTCTTCTTCCTCAGTGCATTTGTACATGAATTCCATTTATCCTGCTCATGCTTTTGATTTTCTGGGGGAGCTGATTTCTTGCTGTGGATCAAGCTGTGAAAGACAGGACATAAGAGCATTCCCAGGAATCCTGAAATCATCAAGGTGGGAAGAGCCCTTCAGGATCACCCAGCCCAGCAGCATCACCCAAACCCTGTCCCCAAGGGCCACACCCAGACTCCTCTGGGACAATTCCAGCCACTCCAAACCTCCCTGGGCAGCTCATCCCAAGGCCTGACCGCTCTGCCAGGGAAATTTTCTTTCCCAATCTCCACCCTGAGCCTCCCCTGGTGCCATTTGAGGCCATTTCCTCTCCTTTTTTCCCTGCCCCTCCTGCCAGGAGCTGTGCAGAGCAGTGAGGTCCCCCCTGAGCCTCCTTTGCTCCAGCCTGAGCCCATTCCCAGCTCAGCTGCTTTTCCCAGGATTTGTTTTCCAGCCCTTTCCCAGTTCTCTTCCCTTCTTTGGATGCACTTCCTTCATGTCCAGTAGTTAAACTGGGTGAGGTACCCATAAATGTATTAAGTTTTTTATATAATATCACAGACACACAGAATTATGGAATGGTTTGGGTTGGAAAAGACCTTAAAGCCCCTCCAGAGCCACCCCAGGCATGGCAGGGACCCCTGCCCGTGTCCCAGGTGCTCCCACCCCCAATGTCCAAGCTGGCCTTGGGCACTGCCAGGGATCCAGGGGCAGCCCCAGCTGCTCTGGACATTTAAAGATTTTCCTCTCCTTTCTGTTCCCTATTTCTGTACATCTGATTAATGCTTGGATGTCCCAAAAAGCCACCTGAATGTTTTGCTACCTATGGAATGATCCCTGTGTGAGTTAGGGATTTTTTTTTTTATTGCTCTTCCCAAAACATTGTGGGGGCTGAAATGATACAGAAGAACTGGGAAGACTGGGCCATTATCTTCATATACTTCATCATGAGATGATTTATTTCAGTTTTTGTGGTCGTGGTTGGGCAGGGAGGAACAATGTCCATGCTAATTCAGTTTTGTGCCTTCTGATTCATCCACATTTTGGACCAGGAGACCTTATTCCAAAAAACTCTATTTTGGAGGCATTATTGATTAAGAAAGGACTGTCTGGAGGGGGATTTGAGACTCAGGGGTGGGAAGTTTATCTCATATTAAGCCTTTCATTTATAGAGAACCCAACAGCTCCAGCACCAGCGGGAATTCACTCATTGATTCCCAGATTTCCTTTTCCACAGCACTTCCCTTTGCTGGTAACCCCGTGTCATTTGTGGCTAGAAAATGAAGATACCCCAGTGTGTTATTGTCAGTCCCAGTCCCTGGCCAGACTGTGACAGCCTGGAGAAGCCAAAGCCTGCCAGACTCCTTCTCCAGACTCCCAAAGAAACCCAGGCAGCAGCAGGATGACAGGAGGAATTTCCACCATGCAGAAATTAGAGTTGATTGATAGGAAGCCACTCATAAAATGTCATCTCTCATGGAGGGGGCAGGAGCCCGGCAGCAGTGATAAAGTGACGTGGGCCAGCTCTGACAAACGGGAGCTGCCTTATCGACGGCGAGGGCTGGTATTGATCCAGCTGCCAGCTCTATCATATTACACAATTACGAGATTGGATTTGCATTTTTAATTCTTTTAGGAGGAATTGGCCTCGAGGCAATTACAAGAGGGAAATGCTGGGATGGAGCCTGCTGGTCCAGCCTCGGAGAGTCAGGAGCTTTTAGGGAGAAGCAGCCACTGTCAAAGGGAAGTTCTGCTCAGCAGAGCTGTGACAAGGAAACAATGGGAACACAAAAGCAATAAAGCTTTCAAGGATTTGTTCCCAACAGTCTGGTCTCGAGGGACAAAAAGGCAAAACCAGCTCACCATTACAGACAAGATCCATGGGGTCTTGGCTTTGTATGGATCACAATCCCATGGATGTGAGGCCTGGAGAGTCTGGACAGCAAAGAGGCAAAAAAAATTCAAAATACTTGAGCACAGGCCTCACCTGTTTGTAGAGGCCCATGGATGTGAGGCCTAAAGGGTTTGGATAGCAAAGAGGCAAAAAAAATTCAAAATATTTTAACTCCAGGCCTTACCTGCTTGTAGAAGCCTATGGATGTGAGGCCTGAAGAATCTGGACAGCACAGAGGCAAAAAAAATTCAAAATACTTTAAGCCCAGGCCTCATCTGTTTGTAGAGGCCCATGGATATGAGGCCTGAAGAGTCTGGACAGCAAAGAGGCAAAAAAAGTCAAAATACTTTAAGCCCAGGCCTCACCTGTTTCTAAAAGACCATGGACGCGAGGCCTGAAGAGTTTGGACAGCACAGAGGCAAAAAAAAAGTCAAAATATTTTAACCCCAGGCCTCACTTGTTTGTAGAAGACCATGGACGTGAGGCCTGAAGAGTCTGGATGGCACAGAAGCATAAAAAATTCAAAATATTTTAACTCCAGGCTTCACCTGCTTGTAGAAGCCCATAAATGTGAGGCCTGAAGAGTCTGGACAACACAGAGGCAAAAAAAAATTCAAAATATTTTAACCCCAGGCCTCACCTGTTTGTGGAGGCCAACCAAGCTGGGTCTAACCATGTCAGGCTTTTGCAAGCCAGGGGAAAGGATGGGTTGGATGAAATCTCTTCCCTTCACTGACATCCCTGTGGTGGGATTGGTTCTCCTGGGGTTCTGTCCTCAAAGGAAGCCCCTGGAGGAGAATCCACCTTTTCTTGGCTCATCTAGATTGTCTGAAGTGGGTGTGAGCTCCTGCTGCTTTTGCTGCAATATCACTGCAAAAGACACTGGTTTATTCTTCATTTTTAATTAGAAAAAATAAGGGGTTTGTGGTGTTTTGAGGCCTGAAATGTCCTGAGTAGGTTTTTGACCATACAACTCCTTTTGGGAGTACCTGATTTTTTGAGGAACGTTTTTTTTTGTTTTCAGATTCAGCAATGTTGTATTAAATGATTCCTCTCTTCCCCAGTCACAGATTTTCTTCACCCCACAAGCTCTTCCTTGACTTCCTTGATTTCCTTGGCCTTGGTAACAGCAGCCTTTGGATCTGGAGCTGCTGGAGATGATTTACATTCAGGGATAATTTTTCATTTCTTCTCAAGACAAAAAAATAGGAGAACCTTTGGTTCTTCATAGAATCACAGAAGATCTTAATGATGATGAATATACTCTATTGTATGAATGACTATAATTACCCATTAATTCCTCTCAATTTCCAACCCAAGCCTTTCCATGTTTCTGTGATATGAATTAATGTCATCTAAGTGGGATGAGCAAAAAAGAGAAATCCAACCACCCTCTTCTCTGGGAGCACTACATTGCACAAAAAATTGTGAATAAAAAGCCTGACACAGGCAGGAAAGGAAGGGAGAAACAGACAGAAGCCCAGACAGATCCATCCCAGAATTCAGGAAACAGAGAAATGAAGACAGAGCTACTAAAAATCCAAGTTTAGCTACATTTTGTGAAGGAAAGGAGAACCACAAAATTTTCTTCAATTATCTAAATAAAAGTGCAGGGTGGTGAGGAGAAAAGCAGGACCAACTCAAAAGTTGAGGAGGGATTAATGATTTAATGTCATGGAGATTAGCTTAAAAAATTAAAATATTAAAAATATTAAAAATAATAATTTGCCCCACATTCACTAAGGGTCATTTAATACAGAAAAGTGGAAAATGAAGGACAGTCAATGAAAATGAAAAGAAATTATCACTGTTTGAGCTGAAAACAAGACACAGAAGTCCTCAGATCCTCCAGCAGGAGACATTGCAAGGTCCAGTGCAGAATTCCAGAGGAAGAGGAGAGGGAATTGCAGACAGTTGGACGTGGTTAGGAAGGATCTGTAATAAATTTGTCAGATAAGGGATTAGAGAAAATCCTCGGAGAATAACAAATACATCACTTAAGGAATTCTTCCCCTTCTGACTCAAGTATCTCTGTGCTCATTAGCCTGATTTAATCATATGCAGAGCTTTTAGACAAATTTTGAAAGAAAGAATAATTAAAGTCTTGAAAGAAAATTGTAAATGTTGTTAAATCAACGTGTCATTGGAAAAAAGAATCATTCCAGTCTGATCTAAAACCTCTCACGTGATGTGCTGACTGATTTATTCCATTTTAAGTCACTGGATCCATTCATGTTTCGGTAAAACATTTGCTTGAGATGTTGTAGAAGTTAATAGATAACAAAAGAGATAAAGATTATAAAAGAGCCATAAGAAATTAATTAAAGAGTGATGATAATGAACTTGGCTGGAAGAAGAATGTTTGGGTTGCTGAGAGGTTACAAGGACAGTGCCAAGATGAATTTTAATGAACCAGATAAAAATAGAAATTAGAAACAGCAAAAAATTCTGGAAATAGTTAGGAATTCATCAATTAGAAAAGACATGAGGGAGGAAATCTTGATATGTCTTGGTTCATCAGTAAATCCCTGGGGAAAGGCAGGTGTGACCTAGGGATGTGGGAGGGGAAACACCCCCAGGAGAGAGCTGAAGTATTGCTGGCAAAATCTTGGCTTTTCCCTGAGTTCTAATCTCCAATGCCCTTCCTGCTCTGGCTCTGCTCCTCCAGGCAGATTCCTCGTCTGGCTGACCCAAGGGGATTAAGGGAAGAGTTTGAAGGAATTCTGCCCTGGAAATGCTGATTCTTGGTGTTTCCTTTATGGCACACCCACTTCAGGTGATGCTTTTATTGCAACTCTCTGGACTGACCTCGTTCTTCCAAACAAAGCAATTCCAAGCAGGATTCAGTCCTTGGGAGCCTTCCCTGTCCCTCATCAGGCAAAGCCCAGAAATCCCCATCACCGGGACTTTGTGAACCCACTAAAATGCTCTGACATCATAATTTTTGTGCTTTTTTCTTCTTGCTTTTGTTGATCTGAGTCCCAAAAAAGAGTCAGAGCGGTTCTTCTAAAGACACTTTGGACCATTGGGTGAGGGCAGTGGTGGGAGGGATGTTTGGGATCACAAAAGCCACTGGAGAAGAGGCAAATCCTCAGCTTTCCTGGGAGGAAGAAGGATTCCCCTTCCCATCTTAACCCCGAGCTGTGGCTGGGAATCACCTGGAATAAAACTAAAGATAATTCCAGCAAGCAGATTCACCATTTTTGGGTGTGGATAATCATATTCCAGAGGCCAGGAACTCCCACCATCCCTCATTTTAGTATTCACGAAATACTTCCCATGAGGAAATGAGGCTCAAACACCGGAGTCAATAAAATTCACAGCTAGGGTGAGGTGTAAGGCACAATTTCCTTGGCAAATAAATTAAAGGTACAATAACCTTTAATTTATTTGCCTTAATCCCTTTATTTTCCTTGATCCTACAACTCTCCATCATTCCATGAACTGTGCTCTGTAGTCCCCATCTTTACACTCAAGACTAAGTAAATCTAGACACAAACAAAGGCTGGCTTTATTTTCCTACACTTCTGCAAGCAGAAATATCCCTGCAACAAGGTCAAAAATCATCAAAACCATCCTGTTTTTCTACAGGGATACAAATAGATCATATTATGAACGGACACATATTAAAAATGGCTTTTCCCAGTGGGAAAGAACCCCATGGATATTAATATATTTAAGCTCTCTGTTCTCTGGCAGACCAGAGTCAAGGCCCAGGCCAAACAGAAGAGTTGGAGTTGAAAAGGGAAATGAGAAAATCAAACTGAGGAAATGAAGAAAAGCAAGGAAAGAACCAACCTTGGGCAATTCCAGGGATGAGGCAGCCACAGCTGCTCTGGGCAACCAGTGCCTCACCACTCTCACAGGGAAGAAAACTGGGTCAGTACATCAAGTTCTGAACACCTATAACAAGTTTTGAACACCTATAACAAGATCTGAACACCCTGAAGAAGTTTTTCCCCTCAGTAAATGTCAATTTGGAGCTGAACATCTCCTTTCCAGAGAAGTCTCCATACCTCAAATATTTAATTAACTGCACTTCTTTGTGTTTTGCAATGTCTCTCTTTGCTCCTCTGGTTAGAAAAGCAAAACTCTAAATCTTTAAATCACTATGTAAAATAGTTTTCAGAGAATCAAACTGAGGAAATGAAGAAAAGCAAGGAAGGAATCAACCTTGGGCAATTCCAGGGATGAGACAGCCTCAGCTGCTCTGGGCAACCAGTGCCTCACCACGCTCACAGGGAAGAAAACTGGGTCAGTACATCAAGTTTTGAACACCTATAACAAGATCTGAACACCTTGAAAAAGTTTTTCCCCTCAGTAAATGTCAATTTGGAGCTGAACATCTCCTTTCCAGAGAAGTCTCCATACCTCAAATATTTAACTGCACTTCTTTGTGTTTGCAATGTCTCCCTTTGCTCCTCTGGTTAGAAAACCAAAACTCAAAATTTTTAAATCGCTGTGTAAAACAGTTCTCATTTTTTGCACAAACTTCTGGAGCAGCTTTTTAGCCCATCCCTGACTGTTTGCCTTCAGTCTCCTCCAGCAGAGCATTACCCACCCTGACAGCATTGATTTTCAAATGTATGATTGCTGGTGAAATATTAAACCCTATTGATCTGAAATTCAGGACCGACTGCCTGTGGGATCTTTTGAATATTTTGGGCATGGACAGTTTCATTTATCAAGCTCCTGCAATGGCAGAATAATGAGATCTCCATCATGTCCCTGTTTGGAGACGGAGAATTTCCCGTCACATTACGGCATCTGCAATCTGGAGAAGTGTCCTCTGCATTATGTTTGCTAATTGGGCAATTTATCCTCCCTGGGAAGCTTTTTCCATCCATTTCTTGGGAAATGTGCTGGGACAAAAGCATCCATCTTTTCACCCAGGGAAATTTCACGGCGTTCTCTACTTCTTATGGAAGAAGAGATGGGAGAGTAATGAGGATTTCCATGATTAAACCCAAAATCAAGGAAATGAGCGTTGAAACTGGGCTTTTGTGGTGGGCTGGGATTTGTGTTTGGAGATGGAGAGTGAAATCTGCCCCGAAGTTTTGCTCCATGGAAAGGACAGCGTGACACAAAACTTCCCAAAAAACTCTTCCTGTGGGACACCGGAGGGAAACCTGCCTGGAATGTCCTCTAGAAGCTCAGAAACGCACAGAAATAATCAAAAAATAAATAAAACCCAGCTGAGAAAGGCACTACAAGACTAAATTTCATAAGCATCGTACAAGATTGAATTCATAAATGAATAATAATAATAAAAAATGTTCTGGTTTTCAACCTGGAATCTCTTAAAGGGTTAATCTACACAGGATTTAAGAACATCCTGATTGTGTCTGTACTCAAAAATGTAAAGAGGGACAGTTTTTGGTGATAAAATATATATATTTATGGCCATAATTGCTCAAATGGAAATAATCCCAAAATTATATTGAAGAATAGAATATAATTAATAATATAGAATAATAAGAATAGAGTGTCCTTAATAAAATAATTTTCATTTATTTAAGACTGAAAGTTCATGTTTGACATAGGTGGAAATAATGTTATGGAAATAATCTCAAGATCCTATTGAAGAATAGAATATAATTAATAATATAGAATAATAAGCATAGAATATACTAAATAAAATAATCCTCATTTATTTAAGACTGAAAGTTCATGTTTGACATAGGTGGAAATAATGTTGTGGAAATAATGTTATGGAAATAATCTCAAGATCCTATTGAAGAATAGAATATAATTAATAATATAGAATAATAAGAATAGAATATAATTGATAAAATAATCTTTATTTAAGACTGAAAGTTCTTGCTATACACAGATGGAAATAATGTTATGAAAGTAACCCCAAGATTCTATTGAAGAATAGAATATAATTAATAATATAGAATAATAAGAATAGAATATACCAAATAAAATTATTTTATTAACAAAGTTCATTTTTGACACAGATGAAAATAATCCCAAGATTCTATTGAAGAATAGAATATAATTAATAATATAGAATAATAAGAATAAAAGATACATAATAAAATCATCTTTATTTTATGACTAAATTCATGTTTGACCCAGATGGGATGGGCAGAGCAGTTTGGACCAGAAGGGCCGAGCTCCAGCTGGGTGATGTCTCCAGGCACAGCTGCTGCCAATTGTTGCTGGAAGAGGATCTCCCATTCTTTAGGTGGGATTTAATTCCAAATATCCCAACTTCTGCTCTCTAAAGGCAGGGCTGACACCTTGGAGTATTCAAAGCCCAGGCAGGGAAACACTGGGGGGAAAAAAAATAACGGTGTAAGGGAAAGAATTGTGATCCCAAAAGCCCTGCTGGAACCTGAGGGAGCTTTCCTTTAACTGATCCTCAGCTCAAAACTCCTGATTGTTTGGCTTTAATGTAGAGGCAGCACAGACAATCCATCATCCCTCGTGTCATCTTGGTGTTTGGCTTTTTAAAATATTAATGAACAGTCTGGGCCCTCCTTTTGCTGACCGCTGAAAACAGCCCCGAATTCCCCTGGGGGATCCCAGGCTGATTCTTTAAGCCTGGGATTGAAATTCAGTCAGAGCTCGGGGCGAACGGAAATCATTTGTTGTGTGACAGTGACACGAGGCAGCTCCTTTTTGTTTGTCAGAGAGCTCAGGGGTTTCTGTGTCTATTTGTTGTCATCAGCTGAGGTATTGATGTCACCCAAAACTCTGTGGCTTTGGAGAGAGGAGGCAGCTGCAGATTTGGCTGAGTTGGAACAAGAAGGACTTTGTTGGGTTTTGTTCAACAAACTCTGCACAGAACGAGGAAACTCCAGCTGGGCTGTCTGGGAATGGGAAGGAGCGGCCAGGATGATCCCAGGTGATGGAGGATGGACATGCCAGGGAAGTGGAGCCCTCTCTATGCCCTCCCTCCGATGTCATGGAATCCCAGGATGGTTTGGGGTGGAAGGATCAAAAAATCCTTGATCCAAAGCTCATCCGGTTCCACCCCATGCAGGGACCCCTGCCAGTGTCCCAGGTGCTCCCAGCCCCAATGGCCAAGCTGGCCTTGGGCACTGCCAGGGATGCAGGGGCAGCCCCAGCTGCTCTGGCAATTCCATGGCAGCCCCTGCCCACCCTGCCAGGGAACAATTCCTGCCCAAGATCCCAGCCAGCCCTGCCCTCTGCCACTGGCAGCCATTCCCTGGCTCCTGGCCCTGCAGCCCTTGGCAATTGTCTCTCTCCATGCTTCCTGGGGCTCCTGCAGGCCCTGCAAGGCCACCCTGAGCTCAGCCCAAAGCTTCTCCTGTCCAGCCTCAACAATCCCAGCTCTGCCAGCCTTTCCTGCCAGCACAGCTGCTCCAGCCCTCTGCTCATCCTGGAGCCTCCTCTGGGCTCTCTCCAGCAGCTCCAGCTCCTCCCTGGGCTGCTCCCAGGGCTGGAGCAGCTCTGCAGGTGGGGGCTCACCTGAGGGGCTCAGGGGCACAATCTCAATCCCTTTCCTGCTGCTCTGTCCTCCTTGGCTGCAGCCCAGGATGCCGATGGATTTCGGGGCTCCCAGCACTCACTGGTGGCTCCTGTCCAATTTTCACCCACGAGGTCCCCAAGTCCTTCTCCCCAGGGCTGCTCCCAGTGAATTCTCCTCCCAGCCCATGCTCCTGGCTGGGATTGCCCCAACCCAGGAGCAGCCCCTGGCACTGGGAATTGTGGAACTTCACGAGGTTCTCCTGGGCCACTTTTCATGTCTGTGCACTTTGCAGTCTCCTGCCTCAGGCTGCAGATGCCATTTTGGGTTCCTCCACCCAAATCCCTTCAGTGTTTGACACACACAGTGACACAATCCAAAAAGTCTCCACACCAGATTTATTTCTTCAGGCCCCCTGAGTGGAAAATTCTTTTTCTTCATGGAATTATTGGCTCCTGACTCAACACTCAGCTTTGGAGTTCGGTTCCAGCGGCCTCAGCAGACCCTACCTGTTGCTCTTCCCCACATAAGGAGCAATTCCTGATGCAAGGAATTCAAAGCACTGCCCTGTCATGGGAGAAAAAAATTGGGAAAAGTCAACAGGACAAAAAAGAAAAAGTTGTTGTTGAAATTCTAAATGGAGAACCCTAACAGAGTCTCCTAAAAATAATTGTTCCATTTCCTGCAAAGGTGACGTAAAATAGGAGATAAATGCCAAAGTGAAGAGATTTCTTGGGAAAAGCTTGATTATGGTGCAACTTCTCCTCTTTTAATGGTGATTGCTTTGCAGGAGCAGAAAAAATATAGTTTCCTGATGGAGAATCCAACAAGAGTTTCAGCAGGACTGAGTCTGGTAAGAAATCCCCAAAAGACAAAACTTTGTCTTTTTTTCTTGTATGACTATCTTTTTCTGAGAGACGAATAAATAAATAAGCCTTTTTCTCCTGCATAAATGTATTTTTCCAAGAGAAAAAAAAATATACAAATGAATTAACATAAACAAACAAATACAAATAAATACCTAGAAATAAATAAATAGTGCAGCCTCTCCATTTACAGCTGAGACTCTCTGTGACCTTGGCTCCCAGGGAGGTTTAACCTACTCTGATTAACTTTCCCATGTTATTCCATGAAATAAAACCAGTTTTGACACCCAGAGACTGAGGCATCCTAGGGATAACACAATAACCCAGTGGAATCATTCCAAATTGAGTTGCAATAATTCATTTAGGTGACCATACAGATTTGTTATGTGGAATATGAAACATTGCAAAACGAAATCAATAGAAATGTTTCTTGTTAATGAAGATAGACTGGGCTCTTCTGGGTTGTGTTTGGACTCCATAGCAGAGAAATCTGATTTGGATTCGGAATTCCAGGGTATCTGACTGCTTAAAAAATGAGGAAAAAACATTATTTTATAATGATATGGTTGGACAGCCGGGAAATTATATCCTGAATTTTCTTCCATGCTTTGCTCACTAAGAATGCAAGCACAGAGCAGGCAACAGCATCGGGAGCTTGGCTGTTTTCTTCCACAAGGGCTTCACTCTAAATTTTTTAGAGATTAAGACTGGATTCTCAGTAAAATTCATCCTTCTGACATGGGTTTTGAAGGACATGGATTTTCAATGGTGGATTTTCTTTAAAAACCTTACAAAATTTGGTGCTGATTTATTCCTAAGAAAGACAAACATGCTCAAGTGTAACAAGTGACAGGAGGAGAGGAAATGACCTCAAGGAGGAGAGGAAACGGCCTCAAGTTGCTCCAGAAGAGGATTAAGTTGGATATTATAAAAAAAAAAAATCATAGAAAATGTTGTAAAATGTTGAAATGCGCTGCCCAGGGAAGTCATGGAGTCACCATCCCTGGAAGTGTTCAAAAAACCCTGTGGATGTGGCACTTGGGGACGTGGTTTAATAATGAGCACAGTGGTGACAGCTGGACTTGATGGTCTTAAAGATCTTTTCCAGGCTTAACAAATTTATATTTCTATTACTCCATAAATGCAGCTGGATTTTTATTAGTGGCCAAGCAACTCAATTTCAGATTCCCTGGAAAATCTCTGTGTTGGAGCCTGGACATATCCTGTGTTTTTTTGGTTTTTTCCTGCTTGTACAGAAATTCTCTCAATCTTTGTTTCAGAGGCTTTGAGCCAAAGATCCAGGGAATTGGCAGAGCTGCATAAAGGAGATCTCTGGGAAGGAGGAAAAACTCAAACAATCCTGGACACAAGAGAATATTTAACAGCAGATCCTGCAGGATGTCATCCCTTTCCCCACTGGAAATAGCTCATGGAAATCCCAATGCCTTGGGAGGCAGTGCACCATCAAATTTAGGATAAATTGCCTGAATTTTAAATTCTTTAGGGAGCCCCAGGTTGGCTCCTTAAAGCCTTGAGCAGAAACTTGGGATGGGTTCAGCCAGGACAACATGAGGGCAAAAATTGTGACTCCATGGGAGGAAAAGGAGCTCTCGGAATGTTACGGAGAGCTCTGGACACGGTGATTAAAGGAGGTTGAACTCTTTGACCTGGCAAATCAAATTGGTGACAGCTCACTATGTTAAACTACATTAAAATTTATGACATTGAAGAAGAGAATCAATGTGTGAATAAAGCCTAAATTAGGAGATCTCTGCAGCAGGGAAAACAATCACCTGCAGGATTTCCCAAACAAAAGATTCCACATTCATTTGCTGGCCCCAAAATAACATGAAAGTCTCTTTGAAAGGGAGAGGAAAAGAGATAAAATGCATTGAAGAAAAAACCTGCAAATGGTCATTAGGGGGGAAAATCTGAGGAAGTTTCACAAAATAACTGTAAATGACTTTTTGTAAATGGCTTTTCTGGCTCGGGGGAACGACCCAGCAGCAACCTCTGGCCAGGGTTCAGGGCACTGGAAATTCAAACACCTCAGCCACGGTTCAGGTGTCAGGCAGAGCTTTGTGCCCTGCAAAACAAACTTATTACAGAGCTGAGAGCTCATGATGAAAAGAAATGCTTACAGCTCCTTAAAGCACTTTGTAATTTCAGTAATGATTTTCTGGAATTAAAGGGATGTTGTTGAGGTAAAGTCATTACTTAGAATAAAAAATATATAAACCATTTCTTTTGCTAGCAACAGTTTTTTTTGTTTCAGAACTGGACATGGAAAACCACTTATTTTTCAGTGGCTTCACCTTTAATTTGTATTTTTATATTATTCAGCCTGAACTAACGGTTTTATTTCCATTTTTACAGCTTTATTTCTATTTATAATCAACTCTGATGAAAATAAAGAAATTCTCTTACCCTTTCCCTATGTCATCTGTGCTTCCAAAAGAGGAAAAGCCAAAAATAAAATGCAGGGACCGACTCTTTAGAGACTTACGGCTCTAAAACTTCTTCTCCTTGGTTCTGTTTTGTAAATCAAAAAAAAGGGGGGAACTGATGAAAAGCAGACACAAAGCCAAATCAAACCAACAAGAAGCACAACTACTCTGAATTTAAATCAAGAATGGCCAAGTACAATCCATGAGTGCATCCTCCTGCTTTTCAGTGCCACTAAAAATGTCCTTTCCTCATCACCTCGGCCCCCACTCCCAAACCTCTAAACAGCAGCACTTCCCACCTGCAGAATTTACCTTTATTTTATTCTTCCTCTAAAAGTGAAGAGCTTCAAGAACCTCTGTTCACTTCCAGCATCTCTCCTTCCTCTCAAAAAGATAAAAATTATTGAAAGCTTGGATGTCCACTACACATTTAAGGGCAGATCTCCCAATAATCCCTTGGAATCCCGTGAAATATTTCCATGTGTCCAAGTGGGTGACACCAGCAACAACACAGTGGCAAAACGAGCAGTTCTTCCTTGCCAAAGGGAATTCCTGGGGGTTGCTCTGGCTGGTCCAAGGTGACACTTGGATTGGAGATAGGATTCTTCCCACGGTGTCTGGATTCTGGGGACAGTCATGTGCTCACAGCAGGAACAGGGTTTGGAATGGTGTGGCTCAGTGATTTTTTTCACCCCATGCTCAGGACGTGAGACCTTTGGGATTTTCCCATTTTCCCACTTTTTACTGGTTCTTCTGAGAGAGCTCCTCAGTGCTGCCTGAGCCACAGGGAGCCTGAGAGCAGAGCTGGTGGCGTTAACAAGAAATAAATTAAGAATTGATGCCACTTTGGCTGAATCCACTCACATCTAAACGGCACCTCCTCAGTGCTGAAGGGATCCCTCAAAATGATGGATGAAAATCCAATAAAGATTTCAGAGCCAGGAGGGGACTGGGACTTGTGTGAATCCAGTTCTGACACAGAGCCAGCTCTGCTCTATGGGCATCTCAGGCCCATGTGGATTGGGATGAGACCTGGGGCGGGTTGGGAAAGGAAAAATCCAGGCCTGGCAGGGTGCAGAGGGTGAGTTTGTTGTGGGCATTCTTTGGAAAGATGATCCCAGGTTTTACCTCGGTTTTAAACTGCCAGAGGGCAGGGCTGGGTGGGATCTTGAGCAGGAGCTGCTGGAGAGAGCCCAGAGGAGGCTCCAGGATGAGCAGAGGGCTGGAGCAGCTGTGCTGGCAGGAAAGGCTGGCAGAGCTGGGATTGTTGAGGCTGGACAGGAGAAGCTTTGGGCTGAGCTCAGGGTGGCCTTGCAGGGCCTGCAGGAGCCCCAGGAAGCATGGAGAGAGACAATTGCCAAGGGCTGCAGGGCCAGGAGCCAGGGAATGGCTGCCAGTGGCAGAGGGCAGGGCTGGCTGGGATCTTGGGCAGGAATTGTTCCCTGGCAGGGTGGGCAGGGGCTGCCATGGAATTGCCAGAGCAGCTGGGGCTGCCCCTGCATCCCTGGCAGTGCCCAAGGCCAGCTTGGACATTGGGGCTGGGAGCACCTGGGACACTGGCAGGGGTCCCTGCCATGCCTGGGCTGGGATGGGATGAGGTTTAAGATCCTCCCCAACCCGAACCACTCCATGATTCTCTGAAAATATTCCCATTTCCTCTTAACTGCTCAATCATTTCCCTCTCCTATCCACAGAATGTTCCTAACCTGAGTCCCAGTGAATCCCAGTTCTTGCCCACTATTTCCTCTTCTGATTTTTCCACTCCGCTCTCAATCCAACCGCAGACTTGAGCCCCCTCCTTTATTTTTCTCCCTAATTTCTCCTCCCAAATCCCACCCACAAAGGCAGATCTGATCAAATCATGCCCTGCACTCTCCTGTCACCTTTTTCCATGACCTTTGGCCAAACTGGCTCCGAGAGCAGAGCAGGTCCCTGGCCACCAAGCCGGGGTGCCCGGCGTCCATCCCGGTGGGAACTGTCCACCAGGAGCCGGGTGCTGAAGGATCCCAGGCACGGGGACATTCCCAAAGTGCTGCCAGCAAACCAGAGGGAGGAATTCCCTGAGGCTGCATCATCTCCTTTCAGTTTTCCAAGTCCTGGGAGAGCTCTCCACAAAAATGGTGCCTGGAAAGTACGTGTGGGCTCTTCCCGGAGAAGGGAAATGTCAGGAAGGGTCTTTCACCTCAGTGTTTCCCCTAATGGTCAAAAAAATCTGTCTTCTCACTGAAAAATGGGGGGAAATTTAGCCCTGGAATTATTTCATCACAAATTTACCCCTATTCATTATTTCATTTACCCCTGGAATAGTTTCATTCATTTCACTAATTTCATTTCAGCAGATGAAATGAATAATAATTAAGGGGCTTTCTTAATGAAAACATCTTCTCCAGCCTTTCATTATCATTTTATAAGTCCTTAATTTATTATTTCTTGGGGGCTTTTTAGAAGCTCAGACCTTGTCATCAGATGGAGATTGCATGAGAACTCTTCACATGGAGTTTGTGCTAAAAAAATGGAAATTAAAATGTTGATTCTTCCTGTGTGTGGCTGGCACAGCCAGCATCAAGCTGTGCCCAAATATTCTTCCTTTCCCCGTTCCTCCAAATGGTTTCTTCTCTGATGAGTTCTGAATTTAGGGAAAAAATAAAAATAAATTGGATTTTTTTCTGCCAGCATCCCTTCCTGATTTTTGAGACGTCCATGACAACATGTGCTGGAATGTGCTGATTACTTTAACTGATAACTTTTTACTGCATTTTTCATCTCTTGGATTTGAACTATTCCATTTTGTTGTTCCAATATGGGATAAAATGTCTCCCTTTCCCTGTCAGGACCTGCACAAAGTTTGATGTTCCTCCTCCACGGCAGAGATCCAAAGCTTCAATGAAAGGACACCTTTTCTGACCAGTACATTATTTCTTTTTAAAAGCTCTGTCTTGCCAGAACCAAGAACCATTTCATTTATTTTTTTTATTATTAATGTGCCTTCCTGCCACTCCATTCTTCAGCCACAGGACTCTCCCAAATGGAAAGGGTGGACAGAAATCCTGTTTTCCTCAGGATTTTTCAGTCATTGATCCACGTTCAGCCATATCAGCTTCCAATACTTTTGCTTTCCAGCGCATTTGTTTTTCCTACTGAATTTTTCAGGACATTCATTCCACCTGGGGATATTCTCCTGATTCTTTTGGGCCAGTGCTGAGATAAAGAGTTGAGTGTAGGCACTTAATGAGGAACTTTGGAAGTTGTTTTGTATTTGTATGAGGGGAGGTTGTTCTTGGTAATTTATCCTATCCATGAATCACAAAACATTTTATTGTTTTAAATTTATAACATGGTTTTCCTATGGATCTGCTTCATGTCGGCAAAGTCCACAGACAATTTGTTGAGTAAAAATTTCTCAGTTTTACTTTACCCCCATTTAACAGGACAAAACTCTTGAGGTTCTGTCTGGAGAGTTGGGAAGATTTGCAGTCAGGATGGGCATTATTCCTAAGAGAAGGCTTCAGGAGAAACCTGGAAGGGAAGGAAATGGGATTTCTCCTTGCTCAATCCACCTGCATTTTGAATTGCACAGGATGGAAATTCCCATCAATAATTCCACCCCTGGTTTTTAAGCTCAGCCACTTCAGGGAGGAGCTCCCCAGGGAATGGGCACGGCCCCGAGGCTGCCAGAGCTCCAGGAGCGTTTGGGCAGCGCTGCCAGGGGTGCCCAGGGTGGGGCTGTGGGGGCTCTGGGCAGGGCAGGGGGCACTGGGGGATCCCTGGGCGTTTATTCCCACCCAGGACATTCCATGGCTCCAAGATATTCCAGGCTGAGATGGGATGTGGCCCCGAGTGGGGAAGTTTGGGGACAATCAGGTTTTGATCCAGGAGAGGAAAGAAATCNGAGGTGCTGGCACTGCCCAGGCTCCCCAGGGAATGGGCACGGCCCCGAGGCTGCCAGAGCTCCAGGAGCGTTTGGGCAGCGCTGCCAGGGGTGCCCAGGCTGGGGCTGTGGGGGCTCTGGGCAGTTGGATTTGGATGATCTTTATGAATCCCTTCCAACTCAGGATATTCCATAACTCTATGATTAAATCTGCCCAGCTCACAAGGAACTTGTCTTGTAATTAATGAGCTCAAAATCCCTTCTCCGTTCTTCCAGCTCAGTCCCACAGGCAGGGAATGCTCTAAATTAAACATTTTACGGAAAACAAGGACTTAGATTTCTGCCTCCAGTGCCAACGGGGCAGCCACTTAATGTTGTTAAACCAAACAAAAAAAAAAAGTTAATTGAATGACAATTTCTAAATTGAATAGATGTGGATCTTCACTTGGAGCAGGCTGGAATTACCTTGAGTCCTAGAGAAAGGTTACCCATTAACTCCTGAGTTCTGATTGGAGGATGCCAATATTGGGATTCCATTAACAAGATTTATAGGAGCATCCAGTGACCACTGTAGTAATGATTGTTATCAATCCATAATCAGAGAAATATTTTCTGTATTTTCTGATTAAAGTCCAATTTCTTCTGAAATTCTAATGTTTGTGAAGCAGGAAGACAGATTTAATGACTGCAAGTTGTGACTGCAATATTATAACTGCAATATTATTCCCAGCTCCTCTTAGTTTGTCCTGAACCCGACTGACACCAATTTCATTAATCCTAATTTCAAATTCTGACGGTTTTAAAGAGTCCTTAACGAGTCCAACCAATTTAGAGAGGAAAATGTTGTTTGATCCCAAAGAGGGATGCTCAGAGATGTTTTCCTGATTCCCTGCATGCAACACATCCCACAATCCATGGAACCCCTCAAATTCTGCCAGTGGGGTGTTAATGGTGAGAGACCTCCCATGGGAGAGGTCCTGCATGTGAGGAAGGGCTGAGGGAACTGGGAAGGAGCTGGAGCCCAGGGAGGGGCTGGAAAACCTGGAAACGCCCTGGGGGTGCTGGAGACAGGGGCTGGACACGAGCCCAGGGGTGCCCAGGTGGGCAAGAGGCCCCTGGCCCCTGGCCTGGGTGAGGAATTGTGTGTCCAGCAGGAGCAGGGCAGGGATTGTCCCTCTGTGCTGGCTCTGAGAGGCCCCTCCAGGGCTGTGTCCAGTTGTGGCTCCTGCAGGAGAGCCCTGGAGGGGCTGGAGCGTGGCCAGGGCAGGGCAGGGAGCTGGGAAGGGGCTGGAGAATTGCTGAGGGAGCTGGGAAGGGGCTGGAGAATTGCTGAGGGAGCTGGGAAGGGGCTCAGGCTGGAGCAAAGGAGGCTCAGGGGCCCTTGTGGCTCTGCACAGCTCCTGGCAGGAGGGGCAGCCGGGGGGGTCGGGCTCTGCTGGCAGGGAACAGGGACAGGAGCAGAGGGAACGGCCTCAGGCTGGGCCAGGGCAGGCTCAGGGTGGGCAGCAGCAGGAATTTGCCCATGGAAAGGGAGCTCAGGCCTTGGCAGGGGCTGCCCAGGGAGGTTTGCAGTGCCCAGCCCTGGAGGTGCCCAAGGAAGGGCTGCAGGTGGCACTCAGGGCTCTGGGCTGGGGCCAAGGTGGCCATGGGGCACAGCTGGGACTGCAGGGGCTGGGAGGCTGCTCCAGCCTCAATAATTCAGGAATTCTGTGATTATCAATCACAGAACACATCACAAACACCTTGAAATCAACTCTCTATCCCAAACAACTCGTGAGTAGAGCTGGGTAACCTTTTCACATCAAAAAGATGTGACCATGTACTAAATCTTCCACATTTCCCACTGCTTTTATCTCCTCACTCACAGAGAAATGGTTTTGAAGTTCTGATGCTTTGGGAAGAAGTTCTAAATTATTTACTCTATTTTTCCCCTCCTCTCTCTCCTCTTAGGGTCTGTCACCGCAGCGAAAGTACTGAGAGTAGTGACAAGTCCAATATCAATAAACATAATAATAATTGATTTCTGGGAGATGAAAAATCTGAAATTAGTGGCAATTTCCCCCCAGAGTGTTGTCTGATTAATTTAATGTTCATCTAAGTCTAAGTCATTCTAATACTCATCTGCTCAGCAAACCTTTGGGATGTGTGTGTGGGCCAAAGACCAGAAGAAAGTGAAGAATTATTGCACAGTCCAGGGGTTTTTTAACTTTTCAAACAAAACAAGGAAAGAAAGGCTTGAGGAGATGCTGAAAGTTGTGTTTGCTGTAATTCTTTTGATTCTGCCATTATTTCTGAAGAAAAAATTGACAATGTGGAACAGGAGGAGGAGCAGAAAACATTGTCCCATCTCGTGGCTTCCACAGAAAAGCTGGAATGTCTGAAGGAGCATGGGAGGAGTAAGGGGGAAAGATGAGCTTAGGTTGGGATTTATCCAAAGAACCATTGTCAGCATGACCAGGGACTAAAAACTTGGGAGCAAGGGAAGATTTGAGAGAACTTTAGCATATAATTCAGGAAAAAGGGGGAAAATTATATTAATGAATGAATATTGCCCAAAAAGGGAAAGTCTGAACCAGCAAAGTGAAAAATCTCTGAGAAATTTCTCCACATCCCAGCAGGAGCAGGAGGAGATGAAGATGTGGCCACGAACATGAGACATGGAAAAATGACCTGAGATTGGGATGCACCAGCAGGGGAACAACTCAACATTTTTCCAGGGTGTGAAGTTCCCTGTTAGACCATCCTGGATTTCACTGCCCAAAACATGGGCAGAGAGCTCAGGCACCACCCCAAACTTTGCAGACAAAGCCCAAACTCAGATGCCAAAGGAAGGATCCTGTGAAATCCCGCACAATCCCGAGACACGGAACTTTTCCTGCAGCCCATTGAGGCCATTAAGGACTCAGACAGGCCCAGGATTGTTCATTACTGGGAGAGACAGCATTCCTGTTGTTTAGGCAGTGGCATCCTTCATCAGTCTTTAATCATCCCTAAATTGAGCTCTCCTGAGTGGGCTCCCTCCTCTTGGAGAGGAGGAAGAAACCCTGCACGACAGGAACTGGGGTTAACTGCCTGATTCTTTGCACCCAGTGTGGTTTCAGAGAGGAAATAAAGAGCATTTAGAGTGACTGAATCCCATCAGATCTCCCAGACATCCTCATTAGGCTGTTCTAATTAGGGTTGTGTTGTTTGCTTCATTTTCTCTCGATAGTGTTAGCTGGCAAAGACCGATGCCTTTAGCCCTCTAATAAATTAATTATTAATGGTGGAGTTAATAATTCATGTTAATTGGTACTATGAGCTACTTTCCCCAACAAATGTGAGCAAAGGTCAAAACTTGTTAACAGCAGAGGTGAATTCTATTTTTAAGTTTTCTGTTCCATAATATATCTGGAAAATCAATGTATAGCTCGCAAAATGAACTGGTTTTCAAAAGAACAGCACAGACTGGGGGCAAAGGTGTGGCTTGTTTGCTTGGTTGCATTTCACTGGGAATTTCCACAGCTTTTGGCACATCCAGAGACACGGGGAATTTGGGATTGGCCACCATGGATCATCAGGAATTGTCTCTCAGATGGGCCCAAACCTGAGCAGGGTGTTGTGAACAGATAAAAGACTGAGGAAATGGCAGTTAGTGAACATCAGGCTGTCATTTCAATGCCATGGGAAGTGCACTGTGGAGTATCCATGGTGCCTTTCCTGGAAGAGAAGAACCTGTTCCATCATCATTGGGAGGTTCACCTTATTGGGAGAATGCCCAATAATTCCCAGTAATTATTCCTTGCTGCTCAGATAAGACAAATTCACCCTGAATGAGGTGCAGTGCTCTGATCTCTGTCTTCCCAAACACACCACAATTCCGTGGGAGTGCCTCTCCCAGCCCCTTCATCTGGAATATTGGAGCTGGGATCTGCTTTTCATTTGAGGGAATGTTTGAACAAGGCCATGTGCTGTCATGTGTTCAGCAACCATTTTCCCATGTAAAGAATAAATCTCCAGCCTCTCTTCCCCAACCAACAGGAAACCATGTCCTTGTTTGGGTTTTGTTTGTAAAACAGAAATTCCAATGAGCAAAGTGAGGGAAGAGATGTGTAGAGTTTGGGAATAGCTTAAAAGGAACCAGCAAAATATGCTCTTAATAAAAAATAATCAGCTTTTTCCTAACAGTTCTAACAACCTATTGTAAGTAACTTATATAACACCAGGCTTTGCCAGCACTCGCCAGACCCCAGAAATTCAATTTTCATCATTTAAACACGAGGATGAGGTGGGAATTCATCCAACATCCACTGTCATCAGTGGGAGCTCTTCCACTGCCTTCTGTGGGCGCTGGATCCAGCTGCTGCTCAGCAGGACCTTCTCATTCTGGGAAGAAAAAGCAATCTCCTTGGAAAAGCTTTCCTTTAGGACATGGCCAATATATATTTACTCTTTTCTAGTTATTTTGGAAAATCCAGCTGATGTTTTATAAGGAGAAGAGAGCGCAGCTCAAGATAAACAAGCAGAGTTTTATAACACTTGGTTCTATTGACAGGAAGTGTTAAAAGTTCTGATGGGAAACATCTCATGTCCTGTGTCCAGTTTTTCACTCTGAGTGTATCCAGTTTCCATCACATAACTGACCTGCAATTCCACAAATTATGGGAAAAATTGCAGGGACCCCTGCTAGTGTCCCAGGTGCTCCCAGCCCCAATGTCCAAGCTGGCCTTGGGCACTGCCAGGGATGCAGGGGCAGCCCCAGCTGCTCTGGCAATTCCATGGCAGCCCCTGCCCACCCTGCCAGGGAACAATTCCTGCCCAAGATCCCAGCCAGCCCTGCCCTCTGCCACTGGCAGCCATTCCCTGGCTCCTGGCCCTGCAGCCCTTGGCAATTGTCTCTCTCCATGCTTCCTGGGGCTCCTGCAGGCCCTGCAAGGCCACCCTGAGCTCAGCCCAAAGCTTCTCCTGTCCAGCCTCAACAATCCCAGCTCTGCCAGCCTTTCCTGCCAGCACAGCTGCTCCAGCCCTCTGCTCATCCTGGAGCCTCCTCTGGGCTCTCTCCAGCAGCTCCAGCTCCTCCCTGGGCTGCTCCCAGGGCTGGGGCAGCTCTGCACGTGGGGACTCACCTGGGCAGAGGAGCAGGGGGACAGAAATGTCACCCACCTGCAGAAAAATTCCCCATGGCCCTCCTGTCCTCCCCTTATCCCTGCACTGCTGTATCCACTCCCTGTGTACACAGGGCTCTACATCAATTATTTTACCTCACAGCTCCCTCACAACACTGCAGAGGAGGAAACATTGGAATCTGGTTCCAAGAGTGATCCTGAGCTCAAGTTTACAGGCAGTGGGAGCAGGAAAGGAAAAGGGCAAACAGGAGGTTTGGGCTGGGGGCAATTCCTCATTTCCTTCTCTGCCTCAGGGTCAGGGCTGCCCTATTGTGCCACTGGGGCAAAAATCTAAAATCAAGCCTGCCTTGGGTAAAGAGAAACCTAAACCAAACAAAATTCCAAGCAAAACTCCACGTGATGATGCTGAGCCCTGACTCACACCAATAAAATAAACTTTATTTCTTCCTCCACACTCCGTGTTAAGCAAGGAATAACAAGTCAGAGGAAGGAAAACTCCAGAGGAAATAATCCTGCAAGAGACAACTTGTACCAATCCTGCAAATCCTTCCTAGGGACTGTGGGAGGTTCCAAACACGGTTTGTGGGCAGGGATGTGGATCACTGGGGATGTTCATGGTGGGGGGACCACAGGAAGTTCTTGCAGGATCCTCTGGGTCTTCCCTTCTCCATGAGCAGCTCTCCAGGCTGGGAATTGTCATTTATGCCTGGAAAAATGTAGATCAGTGGGGTGAAGGGATGAGTCTGTCCAGGCTGTCACTCCCAGGGAAGGGAAGGGACAGAATAAAAGGCAACAACAGCAGCTCTTGGCATGGGTTGTTGTTAATTTTGGCTTGGAGTACCTGTCTGAAAAGCTGCTGCAGTGCAGGAAGGAAATTTTTCCAGAGATTAAACTTATTATTGTTTCCTGTGGGGCTGTCTTCACTGTATACCAGAAAAAAAAAAAAAGCAAAGAAAAAATAAAAACCCCCAAAAACAAACAAAACCTATACCAAACCAAGCTCTAAGGGCACTTGAAAAGGGATTTGTGTGAATAGCAAAGCTGTTGTGATTCATTCCCTGCCTTCCGCCTCAAAGCGCCGGGATTTGGCCAATTTCCTCAGGAAAGTGCCCGATTAGGCCCACGGATCCCTCCACATATGAGATGTCATAAAGGTGATTAATGGTGAACCCTCCATCCTAGGAAGCCCAGAGTTGAGCAGAGCTATTTTCAAGGGCAGGGAAGGAAAAGAAGTCATTTGTGTTTTTGCCAAAATGCTCCGATGTTTAAATGCCTCTTTGTGCTCCTGGCAATTAATGCCGCTGCCTATCAGAGGCTGGGGGATTTTCTGGTTTTACAAGTTGGTTTGAGAAATGGATTCAATTTGTTGCAGTGTTTACCTAAGAGGATCTTGAGGAATTAAAATGAAATGTTTCCACAAGACCTGCATTTGTTGCTATCCCTGAAACCAAGGGAGTCGGAAGCTTTTTATGCCCCTTCCCAAGACAAGGTTCACCTGGATTTTCCCCAGGAGGCAGTGCCATTATCATGCAACCTGATGAGTGTTTGGGGAGATAATTACCTGCCCTGACAAAAAAAAAACCCCTGTGCTTTGAGCCTTTGAGAATTCAGTGAAAGGTCCAAAACTTGAGAGTTTTTAGTCAGACACTTCTTTAGTCCAATCCTTTTTCCCCCTAATTTTGGTCCTCACGTATTCCTTTAATTTTCAGTGTGGTTGGGCAAAACAAACACCACAGGGCATAAGGCAGACTTAGATCTCTCTATTTTTTTATTTATTATCTCTATTTGGTTGGGTTTTTTAGTGCGGGATCTTATCCTCTGAGTAAGCAATCAGAGATTTCCACCTGAAGTCAACCCAGGGCTGAATTTAGGGAAAACACCAGAGGTCTTCCACCATAATATGGGACTGAAAATGTCTCTGAAAAAACCAAGACACCTGCAAGCAACACTGTGTTGGGATGAGCTACACCAGCAGGACCAGCTCTGGGTTGGGAAAATAACCCCACAGATCAAAATCCAAAGGAAGGAATTCAAATAAATCCTGGTTCTGGTATTAACAGAGATCCCAGGTGAGCAGGCAGCATCCTCAGCCCTCTCCTGCTTCTCCTTCCTGGCCTCTGCTGGCACCCACCATGGAGTCCACATTTCAGGCCAGGAATGGGATGGAGGAAACCAAATCCATCTGGGCATGCAACATCTGTTAATGGGAATTCACTCTGGAATACAAACCTGAGGGATCCTATATTTTTCTGAGCTGTTAAGATCCAGTTTCCTCTTCTTTAGGGTTTTGTCCCTACCACTCCTTGCTCTTCTCACACTCCTTTTTCCATAGCTGTTCCCATTTCCATTTCATTCCCATCATTCCTGTTCATGCAACCATTTTCCCTGTTCCTCCACCCACAGCCCCTCAACCACCATCCAAGTCTTTTGCCCCTTTCTGTCTCTCAGACCCTTTTTGTGTCTAAACCCTCATTTCATTCTCATTCCCAGATTTTTATGCTGTTTTCCAGGTCCTTTTGTCTTGTCACAGCCACAATGCAACTGCACCCTCAGCACCACTCAGACATGATGCACAGCTCTGAATTTTCAACCTGCACTGCATTTTTAATCATTATCTTCCTGTGTGCCATCCTCGTGAGCACCAGAATGTTTCCCACACAAGCATTGTTCACTGAAATGATCCCTGGACTGATCAAAATCATCCATTCTGAGTTGTCATCCACAATTAATTGCACGTAGAAATTCCTGTTTGAGGGAAGAGTTTTCAACTTAAAAGGAAAAGGCTTATTCTACACATTTATAGTATTTTTCCCAAACTGTTGACAAATGTTGAATTTTAAGAGAAAACTACCTAGGAAAAAAAAAACCCTGGAAAACACATATATCCCAGGATAGCTGAGATGATCACCTTCCCAGTGGCAGAGGGCAGGGCTGGCTGGGATCTTGGGCAGGAATTGTTCCCTGGCAGGGTGGGCAGGGGCTGCCATGGAATTGCCAGAGCAGCTAGGGCTGCCCCTGCATCCCTGGCAGTGCCCAAGGCCAGCTTGGACATTGGGGCTGGGAGCACCTGGGACACTGGCAGGGGTCCCTGCCGTGCCTGGGCTGGGAATTAAATGATCTTTGAGGTCCCTTCCAACCCAAACCATTCCATGATTCCATGATTTCAGCCTCTCCAATTATATCAGCATTTGGAATTCATGACCCAGGCTGGAAAGATCACAAAGGAGTTTTGATTTGGTTTGGCCTTTTAAGAACAAAATCAATGCTTTGCTTGGCCCTTCAGCTTTTCTCCTGCAAATTCAAGGCTGGAAAGTTCCCTGCCCATGGCAGCAGGGTCAGAACTCGATGATCCTTAGGGTCCTTTCCAACCCCAACCATTCCATGACTCCAGGATTGATGATGACACCAGGACTGGCTGTGCAGGGGTGGGGCTGATCAAGATTTGGGGGCCAAATCCCCCAAAGGGTGAAAGGTTCTTTCCAGGGGATTTGTCACCAGGAAAAGCTGGGACTTCTTGGAGGAAGGTCTCAGCAGAGCTGCTCCATCCCAGGAAAATCGTGCCATGTAAATGGTAACACATGTTCCCAGGAATTTGAAATACCTGAACTTTGAGCAAGGTCTTTGGCCTTTCAACAGTTCCAACAACAGCTTTGATTTCCTGGCTTAGGCTTCAGGACTGAACTCCAGCGTGGAGCAATAAAAATGGGGAAAAAAAAGGAAAAACAAATTCAGCCCAGCACAGAGACTCTATTTAGAGCTTCCTGGCAGCAGGCAAGGAGTGGGGAGCTGTTTATCCTGACCAAGGATTTCCTTAGGAGCTCATGGAAAACATTCCCGTTGTCAGAAGGGCACACAAAGAGGGGCTCTCAGGATTCTGGGATCACCAGGGTGTGGCAGGAGGAGGATCTGCTGACCCCAAAGCGTTTGACGTCCCGCGGCGCTGACGGCACCGGCGACGGCGGCCTGGGAAGAGGGAAAAGGTTGTGGAGTTGGTGTTTTCCTGTGGGGAAATGTCATCAGCACCCACCCACGAGGCAAATAAAGCTCAGAGCACAGGAGGCACAGGCAAACTGCATTTCCAGCACTGAGGGCTCTGGCTGGAGCAAAAATGGGAAGTTGTGTTTTCCTACGCACTGAGATTTTTTTAGGAGGTGAAAAAGAGCCCAGATTTTCACGAGGACCTAGTGGGAAGAGGATGCTCCATGAAATATCCAGAATCCAGGCACAGCCTCAGGATATGGCAGTGGAAGTTAAGTTTCTTGCTCCTCATTCAGCTGAAGCACAATTAATTCCCAAAGAGAATCACAGAATCAGCAAGGTGGGAAAAGCCTTCAGGATCACCCAGTGCCACCCCAAACCCTGTCCCCAAGGGCCACACCCAGACTCCTCTGGGACAATTCCAGCCACTCCAAACCTCCCTGGGCAGCTCATCCCAAGGCCTGGCCAGTCTTCCAGGGAAAAAATTGATTCTAATATTTAACCTGAGCCTCCCCTGGTGCAATTTGAGGCCGTTTCCTCTCCTCCTTTGACTTGGGACATGGCACAAGAGACTGACCCCACCTCACTGTCAGTGCTGTAGAGGGAATTTGTGCTCCTGCCCTCAGGAATAACAAGGTATTGGATTTATCAGGCAGCTCCAACACACCCAGTTTAGGTCTGACCAGAGAGTCCAGCCTGGGCCTTACTGTTTTCTAAATATTATCTTGAAATTGGTCCATTCTCTCCAAAAAAAAATGTCTGATTTCAAGCCTTGCATGTGTTTCCCTGAGACCTTTTCTACCCACATTCCAGTTCTAAAAGCTCTCCCAGGAGAGGATTTCCTTGCACAAGGACTCCAACAATCCTCAAAAACAAAGGGAATATTTCCATTGTCTGCTGTGCAGCTTGATTTGGGATAAGGGACCAAAATAGCAGCTGCTGGAGGTGAAAAGATAGAAATTGCTATATTTAGCTTTTTCAGGATTACCTCCTGACCAATTTCAGCACGTGGAAAAATCTCCACCAGTCAGCACTCACATAATAAATCCCCTCTTTTTTAATATATTAGTAGGAATTCTTGAAATGCAGAACAGATGTTGTGACTCTGCAGGAGACTGGGGTCTAAAGCAGCTACGAGAGAGCTGCCAGTGCTAACCTGTTCTTGTGTAGTCCAAGGAAAAATTGTTATTATTTGGATATTCTATGAGGAAATCCTCACACAATATCCAAATCATTTTCCTGGAGGAAAAGAGAGCAGTGGAAATGTGTGGTGTTCAGGAACAACACGAAGCAAAGGGATTCTGAAATCCAGCTCTCTGATTTCCTTGGGTTTTTTGTTCATAATCATGAATAAAACCAGTTCTAACAGCCCTAAGACCAGTTCTAGGTACCCTAAAACTAGTTCTGGCTCCCCTAAAACCAGTTCTAGCTTCTCCCCAGCACTCTCACCTTGCAGCATCATCACAAAGATTTTGGCTAAAGCTGTCTCAGCCTTGTTGAGGACCCCTATGGAATATCCAGGCCAAGGAGCCGATGAAAAACCCTTTTATTTTTTTTTCTTTTCCAAAGAAGCACCTGGAAATAATCAGAAGGAAAACACAAAGAAAGATCATGTCAAATGTAAAGTTTGCCATCTCTTCTTGATCACCTGAGTAAATTTTATGGCCAACAGACACAGGGAGACGTTGCAGGAAAGAAGATTTCATTCAGATCCCATTTTTCAGACACTTGGCTGATTTTTGCCACCTGTTTCATCAACATGTGGCTGGAAAATAATAAAATCTGCCAAAGTGCCTCGTGGACACGAGAAGAGGAGTAGAAAAAGATGAAAATTGCTGTTTCACCCCAGTCCAGAACAGGGGAGAAACCATGGACATTTTGGCACTGAGTCATGTCAGGTTCATTTGCATATCCAAAAATGTTCTCCCAGAATCAAAAAAGTTGGAAAAGCCCTTCAGGATCATCCCGTGCCAGCCCCACCATCATCACCCCTAAATTCTATCCCAAGTGCCACATCCTGACACCTCTTGAACACTTCCAGAGTGACTCCACCACCTCCCTGGGCAATTCATGCCTATTCCTGACCACTCCCTCACTGATTTTTATTTTTTTTTTAATACATCTGATCGGTGTTGTTGCAGAGAGCTCATTAATCCTTGCTCTAATTAATGGGGGAGAAGCAGCCCAACATTCAACTGTTGCTTTCCACGCTGAGAAATGCTGGGCACATTTCAGGAACACCTCCCAAAATTGCAGCAGGACCTCTGGATTTGGGAAGCAGATGGTCTCCAGCTCAGGCTGCATTTGGTGCTCGCTCTGCTCTCCATTCCCTCTTTGCCAATTTATCCTGTATTTCCAAATTTTCTATTTGGAAATTCTATTTCTATCCTGCTCACTCTCTGCATTTCAGCCTGCAGAACTGAACACCTGTGACTTGTGGAGCATCCAGCGGCAATTCCCAGTTTTCCGGCTCCAGCTGGGTGGTGTGCACTTCTATTTTTCCTTCTTTTCTCGTTTCATTTCCCCCTCTGGACCTGTGAGCTGGGCTCACCTGGATGTGCCCGTGGAGGTTGGAATTTCTGCCACTTCTGCATCCTCTTCTCCTTTGTGGGGAGTGAGTAAAGGTTTGGATCTTATGGAACTGCTGTGGACTGATAGGTGAAAGGGCACAAATATAATATTATTAGTATTAGTGGACATTATCAAAATATTAAAATAGAATTAATTTATTACTGGCAGATGAATAACCATTTCTCCATTAAAAATGGGAGAGGGAATGGCTGGAGTCCTTCAAGGTAGGTAAAGTCCATTTCAAATCACCATTCTATTTCAATTAATTTCATTCAATTCCAATCAATTCCATTTCATTTCAATCAATTCCATGTCATTTCAATCAATTCCATTTCATTTCAATCCATTTCTTTCAACTCCAATCACTTCCAATCCATTTCCTTCCATTCCAACCCATTTCCATCCCTCCCATCCAATCCCGATCCACTTCAATGCATTTTCTTTCCATTTCAAATCAGGGAATTCATTTCAAATCCCCACCAGAACCCACAGAAGGGAGTGGGCCACCAAGGCCAACTTATTCCATGATTTTTTTTTTTTTCCCACCCCCAGATTTTCAGCCTTTTCAAGGAAGGAAAGCAAAGCTCAGCTTTACACCAGCACCACCCTCAGCTGCTGCTCCTTGGGCACGGCTCCATCGATCCCTGCCCTGATCCCAGCGCTACATTTCATCCCTGACTTCGTTTCCTAAGAGTGATTGCTCCTCCAGAAACACCCAGAGCCAGATTCCAAAACCCAGCTGATTTTATTAAAGCTCCCGTGATTCAATTTCCCCCTGACGTTCGCTGCTCGCATCTGCCCGCGGCTTTTTCGGGGTTCACGCCGAGTTTAATTTGAATTTCTTATCGGGGGGAAAAGAACGGGGTCGGTCAGGGGGAGCCAGGGAGAAGATGAATTAACAGCTATCAAATTCCAGAGCAAAACCAATTCCTGCTGCCAGCTGTCAGAATTCCAACGGAGGCAGGAATTTCCTTTTCCTTCCAGCCTCCTGATCCTCGTTTCCTCAGCAAAATCCAAGATCCCAGCTCCCATTTCTCTTCCTACAGTAGTCAATGTAGGGATAAAAAAAAGTGGTCAGATAAAGGATATTTTCCATTATTCCCTTGGAAATGGAGCTGGAATCTTCAGCTGTTCCAGCTTCAGCTATTCCGGCTCTTTTCGAGCTCCATTTAGGTAGGGAAAGATGGAGCTCTCCCGTGTGAAATGTAATTTTCTTGCCTGCCTTGCAATTTCTTCTTCCAATAAAAAGCCAACATTTTCCAGGAAAAAGGGAAAAAATAAAAAGCAAACAGATGATTTCCATCTCCATGAAAGGCTTTTCATTAAAAAAAAAATTTTGTTTCATCAGAACAAAAGTTTGCCATTAAAAAAAAAAAAGGAGTTGAATGGAAAAAAATCATTTGTCAATCTAAATATTTTCCCATTTTAAATAAGTGGGTTTTGACTTATTCTTCTGGGAATACTCAGTACAGATTTAACTGTTCCGTTGCCTTCTTGGAATATCTCAGATTTTTCCAAGTCCTAGTGCTGAACATTTTAAGTCATTCCATGGTTTATTTTTTTTTGGCCAAAAATGATTTAGTTCTCTTCTTTCCCTCCTTCTCATTCCTAACTCAAAAATTACTCAGAATTTTCAATCTTCTTCTTCAAAGCAATCTTTGTTTCCAAAGTTAGGAAACAAAACCTTATAAAAATTTGGGAAATATTTAAAATCACAGTGTTTACCAAGCAGCACTGCCTATAAATAGATATATGGGTAAATAAATAGATAAATTATTTTAATCTGTAATTCCAATGAAAAATAACCTCGGATCTCTGATCCCACTACAAGAAAATTGCAAGGAAATGCTGATTTTTTTAGCAAAAACTGCCAGGAATTTCTGAACTTGGGTAATGCTGATTTGTTGGATTATTTTTTTTTTTTAAATGCTGATTTTTTTAGCAAAAACTGACAAGAATTTCTGAACTTTGGTAATTATCTGTCTGACTCCATAATAAAAGTCTTTATAAGTATTTTAAGAATATAACAGGAATATTTATATAATAGAAATATTTATCGTGTTTTATTTATTTCTATTGATAGAAGCATAATCAGAACAGACTAAAAATTGAAAGATTGCCTTAAAAAATTTATAAGTGAGGAAAAAAATGCTGAAATCTGTCTCTACATTTTTTCACTCTGTTTGACTTTAGGTTTTTTTGCTACGTCAATACTCCAGATTTTCATCTTGCCTGGAGGCAAAACTCAACCACCCAGAAGAATGAAACAAAACTGCTTTAATTTGCAAATATTCCACATATAAGCCACTATTTTTACAGCAAATCATTCATCCAGCCTCATCCCATAAATTTGACATTAAAGAAGCAAAGAATTCAAAAATTCAAAGGAATTTTTTGGCATAGAAGGGATGGGGGAGACCCAGACAGGAATTATTGTGATTATTCGGAGAAATTAGGAGAATCCTCAAGGGAATAACACGGGAGTAGTTGGACTTTTTTTTCTTTAAAATTTTCTCATAAATACCTTTTTCTTACCACAAGAAATGCCAGATGGGCTAAAATGAGGGGTTGGGTTCTTTATTCCATGTTCTAATAAATTTTAGTCCATGGATGTTCTTATGGTTGCTAAAAAAGGGGTTTAAATCTAAAAATAGGAGCTGAAAACGCCTATAAAAGATGGAAGATCAATATTTCCCCCTGTGTTAAACATTACCTCTTACCTGCTGCAAAAATCATCCCAGAATTGGTTTTCACAAATCACCTTTGAGATGGAAATTTCACGTTCTCAAACACCAAATGAATTTCTAGTGTTCAGACCAGCTCAGTGAAAAATGTTTTCCCAAATAAATGGTTTTTTCATGGCTTCAGCTGGACTGGCACAAGGCTTTGCCAGATAAATATAAATATAAAT